>JABCKU010000291.1:0-15969 GCA_018221655.1 Myochromella boudieri | reverse complement strand
TTGGTGAGGTTGCGAGTTCAATTCCCCCTAGTGTTAAAAGTAAGTTAATACTAATTAGTTACTGTGCCGTGAGTGGTTAATTGGTGAGTGGTCAATACTTTTACTGACTGCTTGAGGCACGCTATGGAGTGCTATGGAGCACCTGTGTGGTGCTATAGACTGATAACATAATGCTATAGAGCGCTACAAAGGTAAAGAACATCAGTATGGGTGCTATGGCACTATAGAACGGTTTATAGCAGTATGTACCATTTCTCAGGTTTGCTGATGAAGTATTTCATCCGGGAGATGTGTCCCCATGCTAGAATTGAATATCTGGGTGCAGATTTGGAAGCACACGCTAGCTAGCACACGTTACACGCGTTTTTGAACCGACCCGGTGGTCCGGTCTGCCGCCATTCTTGGAAATACTTTGCACAAGCAAAGCACAACAAGTTAGTACAAGAATTAGCAACAAGACATTCGTCTGCGAGACCTTATTAAGTGCCTCAAGTTCTCAAGCTCTCAAGACGAAAGGGATAGGAGCGTGAATTGCAGTTCAATGCTATACCCCCGTACCTGTAGACTACTCTCTCTGGAGTCTGGAGATGGTTCAGGAAAAGCGCTCAACGCGAATTGTCACGCCACGCGCCAAGCAATGTCACAACACTTCATGGTGGATTTGTGACAACGGTTGTATAAACTTCAAGCCCTCATTTGAGTCGCGGTCTCCAATGCCTCCCTTCCTTGTCGGTCAACTTTATATTCCACTGTGCCAGCTTCTCTGACCACTTCACCCACAATCCTTTTAGCCCCTTCACCAACTCACGCCTAACCAATGGAAGGCCAACCCATAGTTCAGTCAATAAGAACTTGAATAAGCGAGATGCTTCACTCACTCGGTGGTGGGCCATACACATTGATAAACCTGAATCTCTTCCAGCGCAGGATACAATTCGCCTAGTTCCACCTCATAGAGCTTGTCAAACGTCTCATGAAACACCGCCTTGGAGGCATATTCCATCTGGTATCTTGTCATAAAGAAGAGCTTTAGCGTCCCACAAAATCTCAACGTACGACTTACGTGTCCCGATAGCCAAACAGAATGATTTTTGTCAGATTAGCATGTGACTCGAACCCTGGCTCGAATCTCTGGTGTAAATATCACAAGTTGCATAAGTATCACGCGGAATCGCAGGGATTAGCTCACATAGCGAATATTCAGAACCTTTAAATCTCGACACAAGGAAAAGTAGCATGGATCGGAGCAATCCGCAGTCAGGGTCTCCAATTTCAGACCATGCTTCTTCAAGAACCTGCGCAAGCCCGGGAAAACAAGTTCCCACTCTATTGTGTGTACCTCCAAGTGCTTTATCGCGGGGAGCCTGAATAGTAGGTCAGTCTGTATAAGGACACAGCCTGCAAAGTAGAATCAAACATACTCCATACAGGAAAGGAGTCTAAGGAAAGAATCTTCGCTGGCATGGTAGTACTTGAGATATGTAAGATGTGCCAATGAATTGGGGGATATCGTCGCTGGCCCATAATTTGTTGGGACAGAAGGCCACTCCAAACGTTTGAGTGCCGTAAACTTGCACAGTACCTCGGTCGGGAAATCGTTAATTTCAAACGTCATCCCCAATAATGTAGAGAGAGAACCGCCTGCCACGTTCGCCAAAGTTGTAAGTATGCGTAGATTCAACCCTGGTGTTACGAGACTGGACACGTATTTTTCATCATCGGAAGCGGCGATCCTATACAATTTCTCAAGATTTGGGGTATGTGCTATAATTGCATGCAGAGATTCTTGGGTGTCCAGCCGAAAATATTCCCGCGGACTGAAAGCAACCGACCGTACTTGGGCACCCAGCGAGGAGTTCTGTCCAATGTCGTACGCCATGATTTCCAGCTGAACAGTCCTAAAGATGGTCGTGTATCTGTAAAAATGTTGCAAAGCGAGGTTCTGTAGTATGAAAATGGGTAGGGTACCACATGAGCTGTGGAAAGTGACATACTTGAAAAAGCTTGGAGACTAGAACGATGCTTTGTGGCACGGCTTGGTTGTTGGAAAGTTCACCTCGCCCGTTGAAATAGTTGAATCGTCTGTAATAGTGGATTGCATCGATTTCATTGATTGTTAGGGTGTGGAATATAATAGAGCTAAAAACAGCTTCTTTGATGGCGTCCGATGCTAAAGAAAGGGCAACTATGGGTGAGGTCAAAGTCTGATGCTTGGTTGAGATTTGATCAACAGGAACAGAAAGGGAGGTCCCAAGACAGCTGGAAAAAGAAGAAATCTCGTTGAGAAGGATGCACATGTGTGTTGTAATAAACTGAGAATAGTAGTAAAACTCACTCGGGACGTTCAATGCACACGGGAACCCGTGGCTTCTTGTGTGGTTTCAGTAATTGTAAGTCATCTTCTAAAGATTGAAATGTTTCCATCGTTATCCGACGATGTAAATCTGACTCATCAGTCGAATGTACAACGCGAATACACTCAAGAGACTTGTTTTGCGACAATTGAAATAATAGGCGTGTTGAAAATGGTGATTTGACAAATATGAGCGTCGTGAGAGACGGAGCAGCCACTACAGCATCTTTGAGCACAGCATATTTATGGTTGAGATTCACCGCCACACGTTGAGTCACAGTAATTGTCTCCTGTGAGTAGGATTTCATACAAGAGAAAATTAGACGCGACAATATGTATAGCATACCATCTTTGTCCAACCCCTAATGCAACTGTCCAACGCTTCAACAAGCTGGCGGGTAGCGGCATTGATTTTCCTTTCTAATGTGTTTGAATCAAACAAGATCAAGTGTCGAGGGTTAATTGTTGGAAGGCCACGACACAATCCAGAGACAACATCCGATGACCAAAGGTTAAGTGACAACCATACATCAGTGATCCCAGGCGAACGCTCCAGGATACCAAACATGGAAGCCCCTAGCCCGCCCTCAACACGTAACTTCCGGATGAAAGTCCCTAATAGCTTGTTCCCTCGTAATGCGCGTTCCAGAGCTCGAGCTTGTGCTTTTGAGCGGAGAACTACAACATTGTAGAGGAGGGGCGTAGCAACGCGAAGCCAGCTCTTGGATACGGCCAAAAGGGCAGAACTCGATTCCGAGTAAGTGAGGAATGGGGAGAAGTCTGAAGTGTCGCGAAATTGATCATCTAGCACCCTGAGAACAGGGGTGAGTATCTCTGAAAGTATTTCATCTGGGAGATGCGTCCCCATCCTAGAGCTGGACATATGGGTGCAGCTTTGGTAGATGCAGCAAAAATGTGTCCCACTGGTACGCGTTTTTGTACCCAATGGTTGAGACAATCATTGAGTCTCCCTTTTCCGGACAGTCATTTGACACAAGCAAAGCACAACAAGACCTCTTTGAGTGAGGTTGGGACTCAAGACAAAGGGAAATAATAATATAAATTGCACTTCAACGCTGCTACACCTCCCCACTCATAAACTAATCTCTATCTTCGAGTTTCGCAGATAACCCAACCTTGCACCCACGGTGACTCTGAACCAGCTGTGTGCAACGAGCAGAGACCGCTACAGATCTCCTGCATTGGATGGCGGAGGAGGGAAATCTTCAAATACAGTACTGATCAACGCCTTTGCGTCGGAAGAGCGTAGTTTGATGTTGAACGGGAATGGTTTAGGGTGACTGATGACAGAAAATATCTGATCAGTATCTTTCGGCCAGTAGCATTATGCTACCACATACCTGACCGTCCCCGAACCAAATTTCAACTCTGGGGTGATTTCTCCCCCATCGGCATCCAACGCCTTTGTGATGTCGAAGCACGAAAGCAACATTGACATTAGCAAAAACATGTTGGCATTGGCAAGTTCTTTCCCGGGACAGGCTCTGTGGTACAAATCACTATCAGGGGCTGGCGGAGGAACCATATGATTTACCGTCTGCCGAACCCAAAGACAAAAGTCTGGGGGTCAAGTTGTGGTTTATCTGTCTTGTAGAACCGCCCTGGGTCAAACTTGAATGGGTCGGGATAGATGTCAGGGTTATGAGCGATCAACCTAGTTTCCATGAGTCCCGCTACCTATGAAAAGAAATGGAAGCGCACCAGAGGTTTACAAGAACAATTGAGTCTTTTGGGATCAGCATTCCATTGTAGTAGTCATCTTGCGTCACACAATGTGGTATGCCTGGATATAAATTTAGTCAACGTGTACGTACTATGTGAGAAGGATAACTTCCATACCCATCGGCCCGATAGGATGATACCTGTCTACCTCCTGAAGCAATGCTTCCATGTACGGGAGGCGTGGCCGATCATCCAGACTGGGAAGTCGGCCATGGCCGATGATGTCGTCAAGTTCCTGCTGCGCTTTCTTTTGTACGTCAGGGTTCCGTACCATGGCAAGCACGAATGTAGTCAGCGCCGCAGTTGTCTAGTAACGTCAGCATAATTAAATGTGATGATATAAATGGGAACACACAGTATCCGTGCCTCCCCCGTACAGCGAGTTTGCACCCCATTGGACGACATCCTCCTCGTGGGCATTGAGGCCTTGCCGGATCATCGTGGACGTGAAGGAGGGAATCTCAACACCCTTGCTCTGGTAAGCCATTAGCTGTCGGTATCACTAAGATTACGTGGATACTACTTACCATTTGGCGCTTCACAAACTCAACTGGTCGGATTGCCTGCTCAAAGTTATGTTCACGCATTACGCGCCCGACTTTCTTGAAATGTTGCCCAGGCCACCACTCTGGGAGATATCGCACTGGGCAGCCGTGCTAGTCAACCTCATATACAAGATGCGTTTCGAGAATCATCGACTCACTCCATGGGATACTATCAATCAGCCATTCTCCAGGGAGCGTAGCGGTGTGGAACTCCTTCGAAGCTCCTTCGACTAACTCCACAAGAGTATCAGGGCCAGAGGTGTTGATCGTGTAACCATGGGAGATCTTAAGGAAGATAGAACCTGCAGACCTAGCCACCGAATTTCAGAACCGATGATGACCATTGCAAGACAAACCTACCGCCTAATGTTCTCGACGACTGTACTAGGATTTTCCAGTATACGTGCCAAGAAATACTTTGTCTCCGTCTCCTGAATATTCTTATGAGCGGCAATGGCACTCTTCGTTCCAATGTATCCTTTAACATATTTCCGCATCAGACGGAAGCGATCATCATATTGGGACAGAATCATTTGTCGGTTCCAGCCAATGCTGTGGGTCAGGTCGGGTTAGCACTTCACGCGCGATTTGAAGAATCGTACAAATTGCCCGCAAAAGGGAAGGTAGGTCGATTGGAATATATTGATGACTTGGTCTCAAGGAGGTCGATCGCGGTCTGTAAGTCATTAATTATAATGACACGCGTACCGAGGACGTTGACGGTGCTTATAGGCCCTACAGACGATTAGTCGGTATCTCAATGTTCCCGTTTGTGCGTGGGTGCTTACCATAGATGTCCTTGTGTTTGGCCCAATGTTCCCATTCGTATTCCTTAGGCATATCAAACATATTTCCAACAATAGGAAGGCCGCGTGGGCCGGGAGGAAGCGAGCGATTTCGAATTTTCTGAGAAAGAAGGTAGGCACACAAGACGGCAAGGCTACCACTCAAGCCGAGAAAGAGAGGGTCATCAAACATCATGGATGGCGTTCGATTGGAAAATGGGCGTCAA
Source organism: Myochromella boudieri (assembly GCA_018221655.1). Classification (NCBI taxonomy): domain Eukaryota; kingdom Fungi; phylum Basidiomycota; class Agaricomycetes; order Agaricales; family Lyophyllaceae; genus Myochromella; species Myochromella boudieri. The sequence continues at coordinate 10,316 of JABCKU010000291.1, read as the reverse complement.
GATCAAAGCACGAACAGAGCAGAGCACCAAGGCACTTGTCTTTCAGAAGTTCGAATTCCATTGTACTTATACAGGACTTGATTTCCTGAACGTTACGGTAAGATACATATCACGAGCCTTATGGCGTGTGAGTACGTATAAAAAGAACCTGGGTAACGAACGTACTTATAGGGGTAATATTCACAGAGTCGTAGTAGTACGACAAAAATCTTGATGATTACAATCTCTGCGCCCCAGAGTTTCGTGGTTGTGTGGGCATCGTCGATTTCAGACATGGCGGGAATCAAAGATTAGATATGACCCCCCCTATCTCCGAGGTGGCGACCTAGGGAAGCTCCAAGGAGAATACCATTAGCCACCTATAAACGCTGGAGTTGGGCACTGACCCAGTGTATCCCGAAGTTTCATTCTCGGAGGTTCCTCGACCTTCCTCGACAGTCATCCGAGTTACGTCAGGCCCAGAGTTAGCAGCTGTCATATTTCTCATTCTGGCTTAGCACACCATGCTTACGATGATTACATAGCTGTGTTATTAGTGGGTTCTTTGATTATGAAGGTCAATAACCGATTCAATAGAAAAGCATGAACAATACATACTGTCTGTCTTAATCTACTTTCCCCAATCCCCCTCCATCTCTCTACAAGCCATGAGCAAGAAAAACATTGTCATTGTTGGAGCTGGAAGCGCCGGCGCCAATGCGGCCAAAGCCCTTTCAAAAACACTCGATACCTCCAAGTATCAGCTCATCCTCATTAACCCTCTGCCTTACCGAATCTGGCTCATTGCAACTCTTCGTCTGGTCGTTACCCAAGATGAAGCTCTCAAGAAGGACACCATGCTTCCTTATGACAGAATATTCGTTGACGGCAAAGGAAAATTCGTGGAGGGCGTCGTGAAAACCTTCAAGGCGACAAAGCAGGGTGGAACTGTTACTCTGGAGTCTGGTGAAACAATTGAGTGTGTTCCCGTTCTCGTCACTGCTGTGAAGTGGAATGTTGATGCATGAGGAAATGAACAGCTATCACGTGCTAGTTTTAGCTCAAGGCGCCAACTGGAACGGACCTCCCAACTTCCCTCGCACTGACGAGGAGGTCAAGCATCACATCTCCACCCTCAATGGACAGCTATCCAGGGCAAAGCATGTTGTACTCGTTGGAGGTGGTGCGGTCGGAGTTGGTAAGCTAATTATTATTGTCAAGTTGAAAATCATTCTTACCAACGAAAAACTATTCAGAGTTGGCCGGTGAAATCAGAGACCAATGGCCAGTGCGTATGATTTAGTCAATAACATTTCCGTCTTCTTATGCAGCACCTTCTCATAGGACAAGAAAATTACTATCGTCCATGGTGACAAGTACCTGCTAAACCCTACTTATCCCGATAAGTTCCGGAAAGCCATCGGAGCCTCCGTTCGTGCTCGTGGAGTCGAAGTCCTTCTCGATGAATACATTGACTTCCCTGATACAAAAGAGGTCGATGGTATTTCTACCAAGTCAGGAAAGGAAATCAAAACCGCTGACTTCGTTGTATGTTCCCGATTTTTTCGTTTCGTTTACAATACTTAAGAAATACAGGTTCAAACCCGTGGCCCTCGTCCCAATACTGCCTTCGTGTCCGAAGCACTTGGTCCCGATTCTTTGTCGGCTCAAGGTTTAATTCGCGTCCAACCAACGCTGCAACTAGCCCACTACGACAACGTTTTCGCTGCTGGAGACGTGATCGATTGGAAGGAACAGAAGCAAGCAGCAAAATCCAGCGCCCATGGCCTTTTAGTGGCAGCAAATATACAAGCATACTTGAACGGAGGCAAGTTGAAACCCTACAAGGGCTCAACGGAGATGATTGTCGTCACCATTGGAAAGGTATGTTACCTCTAGGTAGCCCTTACAGAACGCGGAAACTAATCAATCAACTTAGAATGGTGGTCTTGGATATGTGGACATGCTCTGGGGAATCACTCTCGGCAACTGGTTGACAAAGGTCTTGAAAGGAAAAGGCCTCTTGGTTTACCTGGTTAAGGCTGAGCAAGGCTATTAGTTTCTACCCTTCCTTTCGAGTTTCTCTTCTTTCGTGATCATCTATACCCAGCCAACTTTCTTTAGGCATATTTCAGTGGAGCATTCTTACTACATAGTCGATTTCTGTAATATTCACTAATACATCATGTTCTTGGATTTCGCTATTGCAAAAGTATGGTTATCTTATTTTCACGAATGACCAATGGATATCTGTAACGATGATTCTGACGTCTCAATGAGGACATTCAGACAGTCTTTTGTTTGGAATTCAGCTGCCCATGATTATGCAAAATTAGACCGTGACGGTGTAGCATGAGCCTCGTCTACAGCGATCTGGCACGTTTGCCACGCCATACACGCTTCGCCACTTGCTGAACCTCTCAGGTACCTAATAATAGTCCCACTAAGGGGTGAGAGCCGTCTTTAACCTCATGGTACGCAAACATTCTCCGAGTCTTAGTTTTGATATCTGTGGTTGATCTGTGGTAACAATCTCAAAGTTACGACACTACTTCCTACCGAGTACTGGGTACCCACTGCCGACATTTCCTTCCCAGAAAGAGCTCGTCTTCACCAGTCTCCGCCTACATATCGCCAGCATTACCGTGACCATTGGACCTATTTGAAATTTCAACTGGATGTTACCAACTTGAAATCTGAACCGCCACGAACTGGTTACACTAGTAGCAGCCTCAGCTCCGGGGGAAAGACTGCGGTAGCTGAGGATACACTTCCACTCACTCATTTATTGGACCTGTCATCTGCTTCGGACCAGGTTCAGAGGTTTACGGTAAGCATGATCCATTCCGTCCACTCCGCATGATTACTTTTCACGGTTTGACCCACTCCAGTGAGGACCAGCGTAAGCTGGCCTTATCGCCATGATGGAGAGAGGCTTTTCTAAGTGTATAAAGAAGTGATACGTAAAGGTGACGGAGCCCCGCGTATATGTGGCACTTGACTTACCCCAATCTAACGATGGTGGAATAATCCGTGCTGAAGCGCTGAAGGTCCGAGGACCTTAGAAAAAAACTTTGGCCACAGTGACCCTGCCCGACCGAGTTCTATAGCAGGAGGCCCACCGATGTCCGTCCCGATTGGCAGGGAGATTGCAGGTGAAAGTTGTGCGGACTGCCTTGATCCAACACAGAAAGAGTGATGCGAACAGCGAACTCGTGGAGGGAAAATGACGTGTTTGACAACAGTGCACCAGTCTCTCAGGAAATATACTATAGCTTTGCATGAACACTTGGCCCAGTCAATTGCAGTTTTTTTTACTGATATTTCTTCAGTCTCCATAAGGGTAGTAATTGGACAGTGATTGTATCAAAGTATAAGCAACACAGATATAGAGATACAACGCTCGATGGCGAAAGGATTCAGGTTATGTATGCTGAACATTGCATAGATATCTTCTCCCGGTGATCTGTGCTCGCGAACTTAAAGGGATGTAAGGTAGTCGGTAAGAGCACCAGCCCAGACAAGGCCGCCGAAAGTGAATCCGTTGCGGTGAAACTGGTAAAAAGAAAAACGTTAGAAAGAGGGTAGTAACTCGGCGAGCATAAACTTCACCGAATCCCAGCAAGCCTTTGGTGAGTCCAAATCAGTAGTATGCATGTCTCTTGCCAGGTATAATGCGCCGCCTGCAACGCTTATTGCTTGATAATACCCACCCATCCCATTCATGGAACCAGCCAGATACAGCGATACAACCAGGGCGGAAGCAAAGATGGCTAATATCGGCTTGATCCATGTCCCGAACAATAAGGCTGTCGATTTAACACCAGCCTTTACGTCGTCACGTTTGTCCTGACAAGCGTAGATAGTGTCTAACATCATTTATGAGAGTCTGAATGCGCATTATGAAAAAGGTAGTTTGGGGCGCACCATACCACATTGTCCAAGACCAGGTTCCAGCGAAAAGAATCATGATCGATGTTGGAAGGCCTTGACCGAGAGCCAACCAAGCCAAGGGTGCACCAATATTCATGGCAATTCCTACGCGGTGTCAGCATATTTTAAGTTGAAAGAGGAAATCAGACGAACCAAGCCATGCTTGAGGCCAGTAAGTAATACGCTTCATGAAGGGATAGATACCAGGTAGTACCACGATAGACAAGACACCGAATTTGAAACTGCCAAATCTCATTAAGAACGTTTTTCCCGTTGGGAGAAGAAATTGAACATACGCAACATCGTCGAGATTCCAGATCATTCTCATCATGATTACAATGTGAACGAATAAAAACACAAGAGCCCCAGGAACGGAGATTGTGCCAGCAGCTATGGGACGATTCTTGGTTCTTTCTAGAGACAGAGTATCAATACTTTATATCTGGCACGAGAAACGACGATGTGAACTGACCAACTTGACGGTCAAACTCGCGATCAAGGATGTCATTCCAGATACAACCAGCACCTGGCGATTGCAACAGATAGTTAGATGATCAGTTTACACTAGCGTATCGAGCACTAACTGAGAACGTGATATAATCAGAAACAAGTCCAGGTTAGGGGCGAGATAATTATTACCTGTGAAGCAATGAAGCGCCGAGGAAGCCAAAGATCAACATCGATGTATAGGCGGGCAGCTGAAGACGCAGACTTCTGGCAGCGATTGTTAGAGACCATGCTAATGCAAATTGTCAGGCTAAAAAGTGGTCGACATGGCAAGTAAACTCGCCGTATGGCCAGAAAAGAACCATGGTGCCAGCAAACTTGGAAACCCTGGTTATCTGGACCTGGTGTCGTCGAAAATTTCAGCGGCTATGATTCTAATAGTGGTAGATAAAGTACTACCCATGGCTTTATTTTAGCAGAGAATGACCTCAAAGGAAGTGCGGAACTCTGAGGACGGCTATTATTTGACATCTTCGAGTAACAGTTTAGTGGGCGTGTTGAGAGACTCGGAGGACGCTTATTCGATTATTTATGTGAGTAGTTGGACCTAGGAACCTTTTTTCGGGCTGCCGGGATGTGGGGGTGTGTCCCATTTAGGAGCGGAAAGTGTACGTTAGAACCTGACCCAGCCATTGAGCACGGACAAAGATCATCGTGAGTTGGTTGGTCTAGATGCACTATCAGCGTCTCTTATCTTGCGGAGATACTTGGGCATATAGCATGCATTGGGTTTTTACAGTACTGTGTCGTTACTAACACCTCATAGTCTTCATAGTTCGAGATCTGGATTACACGAGGAAAAAAGTTGTGGTAGAGATCTCAATAGGTGATAAAGATAAAGACTAAGACCGAAAGCCTAGGTTCAGTCTTTTCACGTACAACCTTGTCCCGGTAGCACAGAGTGAGGTTCGGAGTTTTTGTCCAAAGTCAGTGCAAGATCTCGAGGCCGGAGCAGAGGACCCAAGTGAGATTGGAAAGTTTAAGGTTGGAATCAGATTGATACTGACAGACATCTATTACTATGTCGAGTCACGTATAGTAGAGGCATGAGGCTAGCAGGCTGTCGAGAACTTTGGCTGATGTTCGTCGAGGTCGCCGTCAACCGCTATAGACGTGAAAGCTAGGCTCGATATAATCCAGTGGACGACGTTCACTTGGACCCGCGCCAAGATCTGCAAATTGATCTGAAGTGGGTTGACCAAACAATTCCGAATGGTGGGAAACAGTCACAGACTCACAGCTGTCAACGACCCCAGGCCCCCAGCGAGCTCTTCAGTGCCCCAGTCCCACTTTTCTAGCGAGCGCCCTGGATTTCTACACCTATATCGAGATGGCCATCACAGCTTATCACCAGCATCAGAATATCGAGGTCTGGGATAGGCATGAATCTGCATAGTTTCATACCTGAGTCCTTGCCGAGTCCAAAGGAGTCCAATCTTCACCAGGTCATATTCAGAATAAGAATTGAAGGGCAGCTGAATCATATATACCCCATCGCGCACCTTGAAGACTCATTAAAAACTTCCCATTCTACGACGCTTATTATATTTCGCTCGATGGTTGACTTTGGTCTACCTCAGACGACAGCGATCCTTCAAGGTCTGGTCTTTACGTCGGTGTTCATTTGTGCCGTCCACTATGCTCGATACCGCTTAAGATCACGCCCGCCCGGTCCCATTGGATATCCAATAATTGGAAATGTTTTTGATTTACAAGCGTCCAGAGAACCTCAGAAGATAGTCGAATTGAGTAAACAATTTGGTATGGTCGACTGTCTAGATTTCAATCACATATATGCTGACTTATATGGGGTTATAGGAGATATTGTATACATGGAGGTCTTTGGGTCACCTTTTGTTATGCTCAATAGCCAGACAGCAATGGACCTTCTCGATAAGCGTGGTTCGCTATACTCAGATAGACCTCACCTTCCCATGGCGGCCGATTTGTATGTGTAATAATTCCTGCCCGCAGTATGAGCACTTACCTCCTTTAACCGCACAAGTTCTGGTATGGGTGACCTTACACCAATTATGCGTTACGGAGAGAAGTTCCAATTTGGCAGGCGGTTGATGAACCAGGCTTTAAGTACTAGAGCCGTATCCAAATGGGAGGGTGGAATCGCTGAGGAATCCCGTGCTATGCTGAAGCTCCTTTACAACGATGGGACTAACTTCATTGCTCACCTAAACAAGTAAGTTTTTTTTTCGAAATTCTACTGCCTATATCCGTGTTGATGCTTTTATGCCCCATATAGGATGGCCGGGTCCATCGTTATGATGTCAATGTATGGGCATCGCGTGGTGGCTGAGGATGACCCTTACGTAAATCTTGCAATTGAGCTTATGGATGCTTCGACCAACGCTATCACCGGTCGTTGGGTCATAGACTTTATACCTATCGGTACGAGAAATTCCAAATTACTTGGACAGCCGACTAACTTGCCACAAGCCAAACATCTCCCGTTTCTTGCGTTTCATAAACAGGCTGCTGCATGGCGTGCGCGCATTCCAGACTGGGTCGATAAAGCATTTGATTCCTTCAAGGAAAATATGGTATGGTTGTCCTCGCCGAGTCAGCTTTGTACGCTGAATCTATTCAAGCACACTAGTGAAGACGCCAAGAACTCATTATGTGGTTCTCTTATGATCACGGCAGATGGTAGTCCAGTTGACTCTGAGACTGAGAATCGAGTGAAATGGATCGCAACATCTGGCTTTGGAGGTACATTTTAATCCAATCTCGCAGTTATATTTTATTGAGATTCGTTGTGCATAGCTGGGCTCGATGTTGTGAGTAATCATCAGTCCTTAACCCCTTGCATCTTTTTGTTTCTGACATCACAATGTAGATGGTCGCATGCCTAAGTCAATTCATAATGGCAATGGCTCTCAATCCAAGTGTCCAGGCGCAGGCGCAAAAGGAATTAGACGAAATTGTTGGGCGTGGTCGGCTCCCGGACTTCAAGGATAGAGAGTCCTTACCATTCATGGAATGTGTATTCAAGGAGTCCCTACGTTGGGGAACACCTGCTCCTATATGTAAGACCACACCAACGACATGGTTTCTTAAGCTTACAATGATCTTCGTAGCTGTTCCTCACCGCCTCATTCAGGATGACGTCTATAATGGCTATTACCTACCTGCTGGAACAATCGTAAGCGTAGACTTTATATAGGACGGATATGTATGGCTTACCTTTCGTTACGCTGATAGTGCATAGGAAATATATGGTACGTATCTTATTTGACAAGAATAAGCGAAGCAGTTCGGTAACTATCCTCCGTAGGGGGATTCTTCATGACGAACGCATCTATAGCGATCCAGAGTCTTTTAAGCCAGAGCGTTTCCAAGGTCTTGATCCGAAGGAGGCCAAGAGAGTTGACCCTACAAACTTTGTATATGGCTTTGGTCGGAGGTCTGTTCATTATTATTGTCTGCTCTTTAATTGACACTTCATATGTTCTCAGGCGTTGCCCTGGAAATCATTTCGCCCATTACGCGGTATGGTTCTCCATGGTTGGACTCCTGTCTGCCTTCGTCATTTCCCCCGACGTCGACGAGAACGGAAAGGAGATACCCATCCATGCTGAGTTCGAAGCAGGCGCAATAAGGTAATTGGTATGCTTAGGCTCTATCGAAACCTTGCATTTAACAAGCGTGCAGACACACGAAGCCATACGGCGTTCGCTTTACCCCACGACACAGCAAGATATCTGAGCTTCTCTCATTACAATGACCTTGCGGAATGCATTGCCAATGTATTCTATGGCCCGTAAATATGTCATATAATGCTGATTCCTCCATTTAATCGATACAGTCGACTTTATAATTAAGTAGGAATGGCGAATATCCCAACCATGTGCGCAGGATCTTTCATATGAGGTGTGCGTCCAAGGCTGCGATGATTGGGATGAGAAGGGGCCACATAAGTGTCGGACTCGTATGAGCATGAGTACTGCGAGACGTTGCACTCTGTCCACCATCCGCTTCAGTTGGTAAATTGATAGAGGCTAGTATGATAGAAGCTGCTTGCTCTGCTAAACCATAGGTAGACGAGCCAACCTGCGTTGCATAGAGTATATCAACCTTACCCTGAGGCTTTTGTCATAGAGTCACTCACATGAGAAGCAAATTCAAAGGGAAAGACGGATGAGTCGACAACTCGTACATTGGCTGTAGGTACGATGTCAGCGGTGCTGTTGTGGACGAATACATGTACTATACCGAGTCCATAAACTTTCAGTTGTGTATCAACGACCCCACTCTGAGACCGAGGCAACATAGCGCAGCTGGCAATAGGGTGATACTGTGTGCCCGCCTGATTGATTAACCATGCTTCCACTTGCTCGTCTGTGGCGACTGAGGCACCAGGGGCCACCTCGTCCCCGAGGCTATAGTTGAAGGGCGGAACCTGCTTAAGACTCCGCACGAGCTTGATTCCTTGTCGCAAAATTGTAAGGTCTGTGATTTCTCGTCAGCAGACAACGACGTAAACAGGCATACTGGAATACTGCTTACCTGCAGGGTGAGTGAAATATTGTGGATCAATTACAGGTGCATCAAAAATAGAGGAAGTGTTGATATATAAACGCCCTTGACTTATGGTATGCCATGAACTTGAGGTACAATCAACATGTATAGTGGTACGGACCTGAGGGGATGCTGGATAGCAGCTTGTACACCTACCTGGCCAGGTGTATTCGTTGCTAAAAGTAGTTCAACAACCGCAAGTTCTTTGCTCATGATGTGGTTTGCGATGGTGTCGTATATAGCCTTGTACCCTTCAACCACTTCCAGATATTGACTAGGTACAAGCGTGCGTGCAGAGTCTTCCAATGCACCAGAAACCCATTCCCGAAGCGACTCGGCACCTTCGGTGCCAAACACATTGGTAAGATTAGCCCATGCTGTCGCAGAATTAACGAAAGACAAAAATTCCTTCGACCTCTGTATCAGATCAGTGAAATAACGGGAATGTCTCGGAGAGCATAAAATACAAACAGCAAAGTCTGAACCGGATTGATAAATATCGCCTGCGGTTTCGTTGGTGCTTGCCCACACAACAGCGGCCGTCTGGTGCGAGTGGTACATACTTTAGTAACATTTGCATGCGATTCATAAAAAACCATGTGGCCGCACCAAGTGATCCTGCAAGTGTTGGCCTACCCCAGGCAAGTTCACTTTCATGGCTACACCAGCAGTATTGAGAACATCTTCTGGGCCGATGCCGCTGACCATTAAGAGTTGTGGGCTACCAACAACCCCTCCCGAAAGGATCAATTCTCGTCCCACCGTCACCACCTTTGATATGCTGTCCACATTGCACAAAAAATAATTCGCAAAGTATATAAGTAATTACGGAGTATATGTCCGATTGCGGAATGTGTGTATGCAATTTGCGGTAAATATATATCCATAGACTTCAAATTTTGGCAAGGAAAACGTCACGTGATCACGTGATTTCTTACTCAACGCGTCCATTGAACGCGTTACCGCTGTCTACGACCCATTGCCATATTATGGGCAGTCTTCTACATATCTCCATACACTTATTTGAGCTCCCCTGCTGTCGTAGAGCCCCTCGAGCCATTCGGCGGCGATTGCTGGCATTAAAGTTGTAGCCAAATAGCGACAACCAATGATCAGATCCCATCAATCTCGGCCATCTCCGCCCAAGGGTGTAGCCAAATAGAGGCAATATTCGCGTGTTCCCCTGCTATCTCCTGTGCTCAGGTGCTCCCGGCAGCGTGTATTATGCTGTTTTAGAGATCTGGGGACTCCATGGTGTGGGAAGTATCAATTACAGGTTAAATGGACGCGTCGAGTAAGAAATCACGTGATCACGTGACGTTTTCCTTGCCAAAATTTGAAGTCTATGGATATATATTTACCGC
>JABCKU010000290.1:0-16009 GCA_018221655.1 Myochromella boudieri | reverse complement strand
CAACGCCTGACGGTAGATGGTGGCCCTGCCACAGCGCCTCCAGCATACGATGCTAATAATTATATTACTTGAGCTTTTATTTTGGTATGGTCTTCCATAACGATTGATGTCAACACTCGTCGATCTGTATCAATCTAATGTTGTAAATCCAATACCAACGTTCCCCGTTGACAGCTACTCGGTATGTAAGATGGTGGAGAGTTGTTCAAGCCCAAAGGCGTCCACATTGGAAGTAGGCAGGAATGATGAATGATGACACTTTCGGAAATGAAAAACTGTTTTGACCTATGGCCAATAAGGAAATGATGTACGAGTAAAGGTGAAAGGGTAGCTTGTATGTACACGAAACTAATATTTGCGGAGGTGCTATGACTGTAAAAGCAGCCCGACAGTCTCGCCAAGGATAGTAGGTAATGAATAGGTACGGTAAAGGTCTAGCTGAGAAGGATGGGTTCGGTCGTGAGATCTAAGCTAGTGGGCGTTCGCTCGTCAAGAAATGCCGAGGGAGCCATTCAGGGGCTACCCATTCTGTTCCTTCTATGTCAGCGGCGACCATTCCAGAAACTGCCTCTGCGCTATAAGTAAATGGTAAGTGGATGACGGATGGTAAATTTACAGGTGGCCTACCAAGCGAATGCGCGAGGCATTCCATGCCCCGTATACCCAGCAGATATGTATTGACCTTTGAACTCTTCGGCCCGAGTTTTATCAGCACCAACGACGGGCCCAACCTACATAAGTATGAATATGACCGGATGAACGGTGTGCATTATCTAAAAAAAACTTACAAAGGGGTCTCCAAGCTTTGTATATCCCATTATCCCAGTCTACTTCAATGTCAGCCGAATACATAAATATGTGTCAGTGAGACAGTGCTCACCCATTCCATCTCTGGCTCACGTCCCTTCTCATACCTTCCTGGAAACATTGCCGGTAGGAAGGCTCTCAGCACGCTTCCAACTTCTTTGCGCACAGTGGAGTCGTCCGTCACATAAGTCTCAAAGTCGGGACCGCTCGCATCCCTGCCGCCTCCCAGGATGATAAGAGGGTTTTCTTCTGGCTCCTTCACGGGTCGCGGGAACCAGTACTCAAAACCTTGGTTCCCGCCCCACGAAGCTTTCGTGATATTTGCTGCGGGGACTGCTGCGCGCATGGCCATAACCTGTCCACGAGTTGGTACTATTCCAGCGGGGCCGTGGAATTGGGGAAGGAGGTAGCTTGCATAGGCGTTTGTCGCGTGAATGACGTAGGAACATTGGATGTTTCCACGAGGCGTTGAGAGTGCCCATCGGCGTGACTTCAAAGAAGACGGAGAGATTGACGTAACGGCAGTGTTGGTGTGGAGTTTGAGTTCGAAGTTCTTGGGGTTGAGTTTCTGAGTGAGCTTGTACAACTCGGTGACAAGCTTGAGGGGCCACACGTTATTCCCTGGGTGCTGGAAGGCGGGATATGAGGCGCCGTATGTCTAATGAGAAAAACTTAAAATTTAGAGTTGCCAGAGGAAGTGTAAGGCTTACTGCCCAAACGTCTTCGGCGCTCAGCCATTTGACATCATCCAATTTCACACCGGCTGCGCTGGCAGCCTCGTAATCAACCTTCGCATCTCGTACCTCTTCACTTGTCACAAGGAGGCCTACATGGTCTGAAGAAACCAGGTCGACCTTATCCTGCCATTGCTCGGCTGAGATAATTTTGACTAGCTCTGTTGTAGTGTAGTGTTCAAGTGCGTAGGCTTTCTTAGCTTCTTCTGCACCGTAATCCCTTTCACGAATTTTGAAATCGTTGAATTTTACTGGGGTCAGGTGGCCACCGTTTCGTCCTGAAGTGGCTCATTGATAAGCAGGTGATCGTCTCGAGAAAGCCACTCTAACCTGTTGCTCCTGAACCTATATCAGCCGATGGCATGAGAAATTCGTCTCGCAAAGAGTAAGCCAGCTCTAACAAAAGTCTCTTGCTTCCAATATGACAGCCTTGAGGGGTTGACCTGTGTACTCCTCATTGCCAAAATGTTTGGCAAGATGGTAGGCAGCAGACACTCCCGTGATACCTGACCCAATTATGCAAATATCCGCATCCTGCACGAGTTCTCCTTCGCTACCTTCCTTTTCGAGGGGATTTGCCCCTGGTGAGTTTATCCAGAATGAGTGCGTTGAATTAGGAACTGGTAAACCAGTGGAATATTTCGGTGCGGGCAAATCAAAGATGGCCTGGGCAGCATCCAGTTGGAGAACGGGCACGGACAAGGTACTCATGATGAGGGTTTGAACAAGGAACACGGTCAGATAAGGCTTCCGACCCTCTAGCCACATGGTAAGCGAGATCGCTAGTGGTAGGTTATAACATGACAATTCGGTCACAACCTTTACTGACTGTGGGAAAGTATACACTATGCTCCCTTCTACTTGCTCTCAACTTGCTCTTCAACTTGCTCCCATGGCAGTTAGAGACTTAGAGTTGGACTGGAGTATGTAATATCTGACTTTTATAAGTGTTTGCTCCCAGATTAAATGCAAGCTGATTTCGAAGCGTAATTTGAGGGCATTGCAGTCTATACATAAACATGTATTAGGTTCGGCGAATGGCTTGAAACCTTCTTGTCAAGTCACAGCACTACCACAATAGCTCAGTCGCTGACCAAATTAAGCCAAATTATCACAGCGTTCATCTTCTGCACCACATATCAGTCAGGATTTTGTACACCTTACACCCTGCCCAAGGACAGAGCTGGCCGTTTCATCAATGTCCCGTCATCGACGGAGGACAGCCTTGGCTGTGAGATTTATTAGGTCTAACTCCTGAGAACATCGTCATACGTCTTCAACGGCAAGATATCGTAAGTAATACTGGTTGTGTGAGGAGCAACGTTCTTGTAACGCTTATTTCTTTAGTTTCACAGGTTATGTCCGTTGGACAAGAAACGTTGTAGTTTACTAGAAGAGCAACATGATTGCAACCGACACGACAAATGACTTCCCTTCAGCCTCCTAGAAAAACTGGAGGCGAAAAATTAATATCTGCACTGGATGCCACAATCCAAACTATCAGCATCGCAAAAGATTTGGTCCCTCTGCAAATCGCAAAGGGAGTATTCTCAAGTATTTTGGTGATATTAAACATCATCAAGGTAGATCTGTTAATCAAACGGCTTAAACGTGTGTGCTGAACTCTGCAGACCACAGTCAACAACCAGAATGATTTTCAAGATCTAGTGGAGCAGTGTGAGAAGATAGGCCGCGTCGTTTGGCAGGCCACTTCCGACACCCCAGAGCACAAGATCAACCCAACTATACTTCGTGCACTGTCGGCCCTGAAAAGGTGAACCTCTGCCTCATTTATTATCTCCCTTTCCACTTAATTAACCGTTTCCCCAGATCTGTTGCCAGTATTCAGAATGCGGCGACCGAAAAAACCGAAAGAGGTATCGGGTCCAAAGTTCTCAAAGCCACAATCAACCAGGATATTATCAAGGCGTGGAACAATGAATTAGACCGATTTTTGACCCTTTTCAACGTGAGTCCTGGTTTCATCTTGCTTAATAGACAGTTTTGAACGGGTTCAATGCTCAGGTAGAATTGAATATTGCTACGAATATGAAACTCGATGAACTTCTGGCGGCGTTTAGGGAACTTCGGCCCAAAGATACCGTGTGTATGTAGGTATTTCTATCTATGCATGTACTATAATCTAATATACTGGTCAGAAATCCCTCACTGCCAGATAGTATGCCACCGCCACCAAGGATCTTCGTCGGAAGAGAAGACATCGTGCAGGATACAATTGAAGCACTTCTCAAATTTCAGCCAGTTGCCCTCGTTGGACCTGGTGGTATGGGAAAGTCTAGCATTGCTCGCGCTGTTCTCCATGATGAGGCAATTGCTGCCAAGTTCGCCGATCGTCGCTTTTTTGTCAGATTTGATGACATAGACGCAACACAGGTGAACTTTGCCACCTTTCTCGATCGCGTTGCTAGAGCGTTGGGATTACGAGCACTGGCCAATACTCATGCGATGATCTCCAAAGCCCTGTCGTCGTCGGACGTCCTTCTCATCCTGGACAACGCCGAAACGTTCCTCGATGCAGCTTCCGATTCTGGCCAGATAGCCGGGGCCATTGATGAATTTGGGGTTATAGCTGGTGTCGCCATCATGCTGACGACGAGAACCACTGTACTTCCGCCTAATATTGATTGGGTACGAATACGTGTACCTGTATTAGAGGAAAGTGCTGCATGTGAGGCTTTCAGAATGATATATCACCCCTCCATTGCAGCCTCCATCCTCGCCTCCCTTGTCACTTCAGTTGACTTTCATCCCCTCTCAATCAACCTCCTTGCTCAGACGGGTACCCAAAATGAATGGACACCCCAAGAGCTTATCACATCTTGGGAACATCAGCGTGCAGTTCTTCTTGAAACCGGGAATGGGAAACTTCAAAGTATAGCCGTCACCATCGAGACCTCCATAAATGCCCCTTCCATTACCAAGCTTGGATCTACTATCCGTCACCTCTTGCAGATCATTGCTCTCCTTCCTCAGGGCGTCAGTAAAACTCGACTGACAGAGATTTTCCCAACCATTGTGAACATGCAAGCATTCGCTGGCCTACCGCAAAGGCGACTACATCACCCTTTTCGCACCCGTTCGATTCTACATATCAGAGAAATACAATCTCGATCCCCTCAATATACCACTCTTCCAACATGTACAGAATTATTATGAATCCAATGCTGAAGACGTCAAGATAGTCACGAAAGATGATGTCAACATGGAACACATTGCTGCTCTCTCATTGAGGGACCCACGGCGAACGATATTTGTCCTCAGATACATTGGAAACTTTCTTTTAGCCCTAGCGCTATACAAACCTCGACCAACCACTTTGTATTCAGTTGTCAGTTCTCTAGGCGCGCAAGCGAGGCGTTCTCATTGCATATTGCGCTGCATCCGGTTTTTAATAGGCACGAAGTGGGATGCCAGCATGGCAGGGTGCCTGATAACCATCTCACACATACTTGAAAGGGTAGGACAGTTCGACGATGCAAAGAAGGCCTTTGCTGAAGCACAAGCTTATTTCCTTCGTTGTGGATTCTTTGGCTACTCCCTGTTACCCTATGTCTACCTATTGTCCTGTCATTTCCATCTCGATCGCGGTGCTTTTATTGCAGCTGAACAATCCGCAAGGACTGCTCTGGAGTATTGTTCATCTTCTCTCTTTAACAAAATCATCCTTAGGAACCAGTGGAAGGAGATGCACGAAGACTGCCTCTATTATATGAACATCACTCGCATGAAGCGAGGCCGGGCTGGCGCCTCCAAAAGGCTTCTCGACGTCTTGCCCCGCCTCAGGAACCGTGGGGTGCCTTATATTATTCTAAACGCCCTCGGAAATGCTGAACAGTATGGGGGCAGGTTTTCACAGGCTAAGATCTACCTCCAGGAATCACTAGACATAGTTGACGTGTGTGACGGTTATTGGTTCGCGGAGATTCTCTTAAGCAGTTTAGATCTGGCGTATCGAGAAGGTGATATCGCCGAGTCAAAAGCTTTACTCGCCCGAGCACGCACCTTCAGCGCATGGCCAAATAGCGGAATTCCCTACGTCACCAAACTCACTGCCGTTTCCGCAGTCTACATCGCCATGGAGGGCGATTTTGCACAATCACAGAAGCTTATGGACTCCATTATTTCCACGAACACATCAGTGACTACAGTTGTTAGCGTGCAGTGCACTTACATGGCTGGGTGTATCAAATTGCTTGCTGGAGAACGGCAGAAAGCCAAGAAATGTTTCCAGGAGGTCATCGAGGACTCTTCTGTGGTTTCGGAATTATGCTTCCGGGCGCGCGCACAGCGAGCGCTTGGAGAGATTGCGCTTATGGAGAAGGATTTCGATGCGGCCAAGTTGAAGTTTGGGGAAACCAAGGCATTGTGTGCTGAAATGGGGATCCCCATCGAACTTCTCTATCACGATTATAGTTGTTACGGATTGAGCAGCGAGTACAATGGCTGGACACTGTTTCTTGAAGGCCGTCTTATGGAATAGCACCTAATAGCACCCAATATATCCCCGATTTTTCCCTGATAAATTTTTGCTTCATAGGAGAACACTCGTTTTATGGATAATTGCCCTAATCTTACAGTGGACACGTGTAGACGAAGCTGTGTCATTATCAAGTTGAGGTGTCCGTCAGTGGTGCTATCATTGACCAAAAGATGGTCTTGGCATTTGCTCACTTCATTTAAGCATTTCGGACAAGTCTACTTTACATCGCCGACTTGTATAGAACATAAACCCTTCTCGAAATTCTAGCTAAGTTTTAATATGAGTCGGGCAAGTCCACTACATTTTGAAAGGGTAACGGGTCCGAGTTATAAGGTACTACACTGGAGTCATCTGCGGTATCAGATTTATCGTCCATTATCACGTCTTGATCATGAGGTACCTTTGTTTGCGCCTGGTGCTTGTAATGACGCCAACTTAGCGTAAAGTTGATTGAAAGTCGCAACTTCATTGATAGGTCGAACGAAGGTTAAAGTCTTCCTTTTGTTTTGTTTTCTGAGCGGACTGGTATACGATATCCCAAGCACTGAGGTAAACGGTTGCTGGCCCCAGACGAGGCGCAGGACGCGTCTTAACAGTCAAATGTCACGATGATCACACCTTTTCTATAAAGCATCACGTGCTACCGTGTTTCATTTCTTCATTTCCTCAAGGCCACCTGCCAGTCTTCATCGGTCTCGTTCTTTTACGACGACGACCCCAGCGGCCAGCCTCCCATCCAGTATACCGCCTTATATAGCATCATAATCTGAACTACTGAAGCGCGCCACTTGTGGCATTAATTGGTGGGTTCAGTCTCCTTTTTCTTTTCTTTCTTTTTCCTTATGAATTTTCTGTCCATCATCAAGTTTTATCGACAACGTGGTTGAGCCATAAAATCGCAATTTCGACGCGATTCTGCTGCGGCCAAGACTTGGAATAATTATTCTCCAGAAAACGCCGGACGATCGCATTCATACCTCTCACTTTACCGGGGCTGTGTGGCATAGATGACCTATCCGATGGCCTCGAAAGTTCCTTGTCGAAACGTGTCTAGTTCGCCCGAAATATCATTGGAATCTGATATTGTGGACCTGCATTGTACTGCAGACATGGAACTACCTCTTGAACGCGAGTTACCTGCACGCCCAACGAGCAGGTTGGGTTTCAACCGCACAAGGATATGTGAACCGCCTTTGGTGGCACCGAGTCCCGTGGTGGTGGAAGCCCCCGAAGTCCTCTATCAAACGGAAATACCCAATCAGCGATGGATATGGGCGGTTGAAGTCGAATCAGATATCACTGCCCTTGCGCCTCAACGTGAAACAGTACAACAAGCGTCTTTTGATGCCACAGTGCAACCTCCGTATTGTGCGGATGCTACTTGGGACGCGCACAATGGAACCTCACCTGACGAGGATGCCGAAGTAGATTTAGATTCCGATTATTCTTCGTGTGAAGGATCTGACGAGGATACTGATACCACCTCACTATTCCAGGACCCTTCTTTGAACGCTATGGTCTCTTCATTCGTCAATCCTAGTGAGCCCGATTGGAGCCTCAATCCAAAATATTCATCTCTTCCATCACCGCTTTCTCCGCGTTATGTTCGACAACTGGCCTCTTATCGCCACACCCCCGTACGCCATCTTTACCGTCATCATGGCCACTCCCGCCATTCTCTCCACCAGCTAAAATGGTTTTGGGGGACCCGCGAAGACAGGTGGATAGAACATAAAGCGCACCTATGTGAAGCCAGGGCATATGGCGGTCTCTCTGTCTTCAGTTCCGTTTCACCATGCCTTCGCCTCCCCACAGGCGCCGTTCCTCCGCACCCCTCTGAGACGCCCCAAAAATCACCTTCCCCAACTTTGCCTCAACTTCCGCCGATATCGATTCATCCAAGACGTGGAGACCTCTTTGCCCTGCGTGACCCTTACTGCGTGTATATTGACCGCTATTTTGTTGGTATGCCTATGTGGACCATGTCGAAAACGCTCTGGATGTTTGATGTGCACATGGCTACAAACCGCCTCATGGGTGGTGTGCAAGAGATTGAAAATGGTCTGTTTGAGGACCGGAGTGAGAGCGATTCGCTCGAAACGTCTGGTTCACATACCTTCAGCGATGATTCCGATTCCACCCTTGTAGAGAGCGAGAGCGAGGGGGACACGGCAAGATCCATCGACACGCAGGATCTCGTCGATGGAATAGACGGGGGTATTGAAGAGCCGGAGGACAAGGGAAAAGCCTATCTTTGTTCCAACCTAGAAGGGGAACCCTCGTCATCCTCGACTTTCCTCGAAACTTGCGCCGAAATCCCAACATTTTCAGGATTGGTACCAGGGGCTACCAAGATGCCTCACCCTTCAACGTATAATTTACGGTGGGCCACTAGCTGGTATCGTCGCTGGGAGGTCCTCCTTCAATTATGCATTGATAATAATCCAGCCCTCATACCAGAGCCCAACCTGACTACTCCCTCCCCGACACTCATCAAGTCGCAGCGTTTCTTCATCGCCGATGACTGGACGGACCCAGCAGATGAGGCAGGCGGCGAAGTGGAAGAAAGAGAAGAGGATGCAATGTCAAGAAATGCCCTAACAGTCATCAACGGGGAAGACTCTGAGGACCGATCCCCGTATCACTATCCGTCCTAATGGTTTTACCTTTATTGCACAAGTTCGCTCTTCTCGCACCTCAACATTTCCATTTCCATTTCCACTCTTATTCACCATTTTCGCGTTGGATACATATCAATGTCCATATCGTCCCCCATTTCACGATATTCTCATCATGTACTACTACCTGCATAGCATCTCCACCTATCAAGCACTATTTACTTGCATTCCATTTTCAACCATCCTCACCTACGTAATGTAATCAACCCCCCCAGTTTTTACTAGTTTACTGTGTGTGCATACGCACTATATATCCCCCTCGACATCGGTGCCTGTGGGCAGTAATTCTACTGTATACATTATCACTTACATCCTATTCTGGCACAAGAAACGATCCTATCATCTTTGCATCGATATCATTTCAGATTGTTGGCTTTGTTCTTGAAAGCGTGGCATCACACTGGTTGCTTATCTATGGCCTTCTTCGCCACAAACACAGCCTTAAAGCAATACAGATCCATCTAGATTCGTGATGTGGACTGTTATAATATAGAGTATACGAGTTCAACTGACTCGAGGAAAATAAGATATGCAATAGATAGGTTAATAAGTAATTCAATAAATAAAATGCAATGTGACAGAGATATGCAATGATTCAAGTCCATCTAGGTGAATGCAGTGTCGAGAATGTAAGGGTATGATCGTGAAGGACATGACGTGTCATTGAGAACATAGAAGGTGTAAGACAATTGAGTGGGCATCGACGTGTTCCATCACAAAACGTCGAGCGTAGAAGGAACGAAAGCGCTGACATGCGCCGGCGAAAGAAGGGTGAACGTTGGTCATTGGCGAACGATGAGATGTGGGTTTCGTATACCATGGGTGGCCGAGACGTAGACAACTGCATCCATTGATGGGTCTAAGCGTTGGACAGTGATGGATGTTCCGGCTTCCAGTGAGAGAGCGAGAGCTCGTAGAACGACTCCAGGATCGACAGTAAGTCTATTCCAATAGGAGGTGTTTGTAACATCGGCGTGGATCTGAACATGGGCAACAATGATTTTATCTGCATCTTGGATCAGATTCAAGGGTTAAATGGTGACTGGTCGGTACTTACTTTGCGGATGGCGTAAATGTGGTGAGCCGGACGAAAGCGACACTTGCCATGTGAAATATTGGGTTTTATCGTGCAGCGAGGGGCCGTGAAATGAGATGGTGGCAGTCGAGTGTTGCGAATGTTCCCGATTCGAGATGTCCTCCAGAAACTCGTAGGGGCTGTAGGACTTGGATGGATAGTGGTACCCGTTGAGAGTGTAGTGAAAGGGAAAACCCGCAGGCATGTTGAAGAGTCGACCTGAGTTTAAGCGTAAGCAGAGCTGCATCTTCAGGTCTGTTTCGGCGAGTTTGGTGAGGGCGACTTCGTAGTTCCGTCTCCCATCCGGTTGTGAGTAGGGTTGATAAGAATTGCATCTAATTGGGGGGACGGATGCAACTTGGGGCATATTGGAGGATTTCACCAGAGGGGGGTGTTGATAATTGCATCGTCAAGAGTCGGCCATATTAATACCTGTTTTGAACACAAGCGGGGAACAAGAAGATAATTGTATATTCGTTGTCCTCGATGATAAACGTGGTTGTCCCTGGTGACGGTGAGAGGGCGGCTCTTCGCCTGTGCGTTTAGAGAACAATTACAATTACAAGGGAATTCAAAACAAGAACAGTGGATAGATGCTTGTGGGAGGGGAGCTCCGATAGTTTTTCATACAATCAGATGTAGAGAGTGGTCAATCGAGAGGAGAATCATAGCATGATGGAGGCATGCCAGTACTAGTTAGAAGTTAGAACAGACTGAAAGGCGGTGGACGGAAGAATCAACAATCAGGAAGAATGCCCAAAAAAGGTTCTCACGAAGTTTATTATTTCCTTTTTTAAATAATCTGACATGTTCTGTCATGATCATCGCCGCTACGGTCATTTCGTCGTGGATTAATGTTGGTGCTGGTTATTCATATTCATTAACAATCATCTTCTGCCACCACCTTAATCTAATAGCCATCATTCTAGGTTCTCATTCGATATCGAAACTTAGGACAGTCTGCTAGTGCCTGCTGCTCACCGGAGTAGCCGGTTTACTCCTTGACGAACACAGCAAAGTCTTTCAAACTTGATGCAGCTTGATGCTTCCACTTCGGCCCGCATATCTTTAATGATTCTCTGAGCGGTTGCCACTCTCAGTTCTCTGTATAGTTCGCAAAGGAACCCCCATACGTCCTCGTCAGAACGATGCACCAGTTGTCAGGGACACTTCATTCATGAACGATGATGTGAACGATGGTGGATACTAGTAAATGGCCAACTGGTATTTCTTGCTCACACAAGGCAAGGAGCTCGGAGAACCTAGTGACTCTGATATCCGACCCCGTTTTATGATTTTCGTCCCCAGTGTGATCTGGCGTGGCGTTTTGGACGCTGCTCATCCATCAACCTGTGTCTCTTATCAATTCCTGCTCCAGCGTTTCATCTTCCTGAATCTAGCGTCTATGTAGTGATACGAATAGTTGATTCCCCTTCTGAGTCTATCCGTCGTTACTTGTAAGTTTCAAAACCCATTACACATTGTATCCATTGAGTTCTGATGCGTGCTAAAATTTTCAAGTCTTCACTTCCGTCACTCTCAGTTATACCTGGGGCTCAGGTCGTTTCCTTGACTAGCACCTGTGGTTACCTGAGGTGGTTCAACGCAAGGGTATCTCCCCTTCGATCTCACGACTTGTTTTAACGACCTTCGGTCTACGGCCCGCTCCAGGTTGATGATTACCCCTGAAGAATCCTCTATTAGCAGTTGGATCTTCCAAGCGTCATTAGTGTACATTAACTTTATCCGCAGGTTTAGCCTGTCCAGTGTCTACCGGTTGATCGGTGAGCGGTTGTTGCAATTTTACCAAGTAAAAAAGAAAATGCAGTGTGTCTATGACTTTCAAAGAATTCAAATACTTGTAGTATATTGATTCGACCTTCAGAATTCGAACTGCTGTTGAGAATATGTTTAAGACACCAGTTGCTGTGATGAAAGATTCACAGTCTTTATTACAGTTATGAGTCTTATGACACTGGCTCGGATCAATTATCAGACTGTCACTATTTTGAATGGACTCTCATGTCCTCCTCAGTGAGACCCTTCCCTTTGAGCCGCCTCAGCTCAGAAAGATGAATGCCTCTGCGGCCACATCTACGACGCCAGAAATGTCATTACCCCCTCGTTTCGCTGACTTCAAGTTTAATTTCATTGGTCAACAACCTCAGCTACTCAACCGAATGTCTACTGACTCTACTCCCAATTTTCGAGCTTCCCCAACACCGTCTCATATGGAATTGGAGTATCCTTCTCCTTCAATCACACCTTGTCCCCCCTCTCGACCTTCTTTGCTTCAAATGCTAGACACTACCAAACCTAGCGAGAATTCTGTTCCGCCCCTGTACATACCTAGGGACCTGGAAGACCGGATGTCTGTCGACCGAAAACCTATCATCAGTCCAGAGGAAACATTATCTCAACACTTTTTTCAATCAGAATCACTGCATATAGCAACTTCTCCGGAAACTTTCGAACCATCGACCGCCCTCAACTCACTTGATCCCCCAGTCCCGAAATTAGCATCCTGGGGGCTTCAGGCGACACCGCCATCACGAGCTACCACTCTCGTTCGGAAAGATCTTTCACCGAATGCCACATCATCCATTATATCCTCTCCACTGCCACCTGCCATGCCGACCGGCTTATCTTTAACAGACAAAAAGAGTCCCATCCAACAACGATTTACATCCCCGCCCTCAGTTCAACATATGATGGAAATCCAATCAGCGTGGGATCAGTCGTACGATAGCGCATTACTCGCATTTGAAAGAGCTGAAAGAAGCCTTTCCATGGCTCAGGAAATGTATGACGCTGCGAAGGCGGCGCTCATTGCTGCTATGACAGCTCGTGCCCACTCTATCGCTGCTGCTGCACCCAATAGCAATCAGGATTTAACACAAATAGGGAGGGAAAATGAGCGGATGACTTTCGACAATATCGACGCCATGATGTCCGATAAAAACCTAGATCAACGAAATGATACTACCATTCTAGAATCACGAAGTGAACGCCACCATCCACATCCATACACGAAAAGCTTGAGCCGCCGTATAATTGAACTCGAGCAGGCTGCTGACGCCGAGAGACAGGCGTGGAGTTTACAACGAGATTCTAAGACACCGACTGCTGAAGCAGATTTGACACTTCGGTTTGAAAGGCTCGCTCGTTCACACGACGTAGAAGGGACCGAAGACGATTTGCCTCGAACCACTTCTCATCAAGCTTCCGTTGGCTCAAGTTCATCTACCCAGATAATCCCTCAGGCTTCCGACGATCTTGTCATCAATCCAACTTCGCTTCGTTCTTCTACTCCACATCAAGATGCACGTCAATTGTTATCCTCACCATTACAAGAGAAGCGCCATACATCGAGAGACAAAGAAAACACTTACGAGGGCAAGCAGCATGATAGGCAACACATCGCAAGATCAGACGCAGCCATCCATAGCTCAAGTACTGCCTACCCGAGACACTCATCTAGGAGTCGCTCCCCGTCCACAACTTCGCTACCACACCATGCCACTTCCCTCAGTTCCACCACTCAAGATCAAGAGGCTTCATTGCGATCACCTCTCCGCACCTCACCAGGAGACATGGAATTAGCTGATGATGATACTGATTATGTTTCACGTGCAAAATTGGTTCGGATGTCCAGTCCACAGCCGCAATCTGATGACGACGAACCCGACGTAAAGCCTCCACCCCCGAATAAACCAAGTTATCTCGAGAATCAAGGCAAAGGACTCTGGCTTCGTGTAAAGAAGGAAGAAAGCAATGATGATGACGGATGGATACTAGGTCAGAATGTAGATGGAGATAGGAATCGCAGCAAATCCATTTCATTGTCAATTGGTGGGGATTCTGGTGATGGGTTGGATGGGAAGAAGGATAATATTGCTGAGGGGGAGTCTAGACCCGAGTCCCAGAGCCCTGTACCTAGCGGGGTTCGCAGCTCCCAAGTGAATTCACCAGGGCTCAGCCCTGTTGAAGATGCAGGACAAGCACAAGAAACGATTGATAAGGCTTCCAGGAACAAAAAACACACTCCGAACGTGGGTAAGGGTACAGTTCATGGTGACAGTGTTGGAGGTTTAGGAGCATCCGCGTCACCTCACACCAGGGGAAAGGGGGAAAGTTCACAGGGCGATGCGCCTACACAAGCACACCACACGCCCCGCAACTTGGAGCGTGCAATCATTACACAAACTGAGGAACAAACATCGTCGAATGACAAGCCACCTTACTTCGGCATCAATCCGCTTGATGCCCCTTTGAGTGTACTGACACGGAAATTTCATCGACCAAATTACGGCGAACCACCGAGGTCACCAGCCGATTGGAGTGCACCGTTTCCTACATCTTTACGGTCATCACCACCACGAAGATTTAATCGGCCAGCTCACGGCGAATTACAAGTTGACTCGAACGTAACTCCAGAAATGTCAGCACAGAACGTTCTTGGGAAGCGACGACGTTTCGACGACCATCCTCCAGTTTCGGCTCCTGTTTCTCATACACCTTGGTATAAAAGAGGTCCTGCTCTTGATCGTCATAATCCAGCAATGACATCGTCCAGGAATAATAGTCTAGAGTCTCGCATAACGGACGCCTCTTCTACATTTAATACCACGATACAGCACGCTGGACCTCCTTCACCGAATCGTCGAACCTTTGGGGGCTATGATAAATATGCACCCCCAACGCGGGGTTATGATAATCGTTTTGTATCTCGGAAGTATATGCATGATGAAGAACGATCGGGGTCTCCCCTTGATGGGTCAAAAGAGACTCGACGGGGACCTGAGGTCAGACTTGGAAGTCATCGCCTGGCACGTAATCGGCCAAAGGACCGCCAAATACCAACGGAGCCGTCTGGTGAGGGGTGGAACCGGTGGCCAAGGAGGAATGAGGCGGACTCACCTAAACCCAGAGCTGAGAATCCTAATAGGGGGATGAGTCTCGCTGATCGTTTACGTGATCCATAGTCTGGGAAGACTGAGAAAGTGGACGGTAGGTAGGTAGGTGCTGCTTCGGCTAAGAACTATGTCGATCTGGAATGTGATGGTTATCTATCTCTCCAATCTTGCTTTTTCCAAATAATTCAAGATGTCGGTTATAATGTACTCTATGGTAAATTTTAACGATTTTTCAGTATATTGTATTGTGAGTGAGGGTATGTTCACGATCTGAATGACGACTCGTAGTCGCAGATTGGTTCTTACACATTTGGAATATGCTATGATTTACCAACAAAAACATTCCATCCGCTTAAACTAGACTCCCCAATACTCCGATGGGCACAAAATCGGCGGAGGGGTTCGCCCACGTATCACTTGATATTGGTTGGGCCCCATTTGGTTTCCATGATTTTGCGGCCAAGTGATAACTTGGGCGGGCTGATACAGCCGACTATAGTGGCCCACTGAAGCTCATGTACATTTTCCAGGGGTGTTACTTCGTCATGACATGCTCCATAATTACTATATTTCACTGGTACATCGTTTTTTCTTCTGTCATTAAACGACGGGATATATTGTAAGTATCTTCGATTAGACAAATATAAATACTATTAAAGATATTAGGTTCCAATTGGTTTGTACTACTGTCATATCGTTTGGCCAATTTTTTTTATTTAAGCTCAGAAGTAAGGTGACCAAATGTCATTCACGATATACGCGTAGTAGATCGTTGACACACGGTTACCGGTGATACACTGATACATCACATTACTCTGAAAATATATCCTCCAATGGGTAATCCACATTCAGGTGGCCGCGTCCTTTGAAACTTTGGACCCCTGGTAAGACTGAACGTACCAGATCATTCATCATGTGCTCTTCTTCGATACTTTCTGCGGTAGGGACGAAGAACGAGGACGATATATTTTTCTCTTCCAAAATATAGACCGAGAGATCAAACAGTGTCCACTGGCTCTGGGGGAGGCATCTCCCCTGCATGAGCCTGAGGTCCATTGCTGCATCGACGGGCTTCTGTAATACGTGATGAGTCAGCCTTACGAGATCCACAAACTGTTTACGACGTACAGAATAGGAAACGATGAGTTTAAGGGAGTATAAATCTGGAAAGGTATCCGCTAGAAGCGAGAAAAATTGCCATGAAAAGGCTTTTATGCCCAAAGATAGATTCTCTAAGCAAGCGTAAGTCCCAAAGTGGTTTTTGTAAGCCTGCAACAATCTGACGACATCAGTAGTAT
>JABCKU010000289.1:0-16051 GCA_018221655.1 Myochromella boudieri | reverse complement strand
TTGAATGTGGACTGAGGTTCCATGATCGAAGGCTGTAGAGGGCTGTGGGAGTTGGAACCATAAGGTACGTTTATGCAGAAATTTCAGCTGATCAGTGTGTATTTACGCGGTGTAACGATCATGTGAAGATTAGGCAACTGGCATGCTGAGGAATTCATTGGATGGCAGGCGTATGTGGCAATGGTATTGTTAGCGAGCTGCTTAGTTACTAAATGGAATACGCACTTCTTTCCTGCCTTTTCATTTCCTTTCTCTTCGCTCCATTCTGATGTCTGAATGTCTACCCTAATGCCCTTTTCCGTGCGCACACGCCCAATAACACAGCACTATTCTTGATCTTTATCTTGAAACTTTCCGTGCTCCCAGCGTTAAGTTGCATATTAGTATTGATTCCCAAGTGTGCGCCTCACTATCAGGACGATCAGAACTAGCCACTACTTTGACAATCCTCAGTCATTACATAGCATGCGGCGATAGGATTTCTGATGTCGGCCGCTCCGAACTGACAAGACACCCTCGCCTTGCATCAAAAAGAGGTGTAGTGTTTTCCCAAGCCGCTGACGCCACTCAGATGGCTGAAGAAATTTGGCTCACAATGTCGGCACGAGTGTCCAGTGAGTATGCCGACCTGATAACTCGATAGTCCACGACTGCCCTCCGGACCCCCAAGCGCAAAAAGGCCAATCACGAAGTTAGAAAGGATGACTTGCAAGTCTATTCGTAAGGTCTCAGTTCCGCGTGTGGGCTGTGACGGCTTAATATCAAAAATATCAGGGTTGTTTTCCGTGTTTGTATACTCAGAAGCACGGACCTGAAATGCGGACTCTATCTGCTATGCAAGAATAACTGAGGCGTAGGTTCGTGGGTGGTTGGTTAGGCTTCAAGAATAGCAGGGTGAACCTTTGCCAGTGTGCAGAGAACATCCCATAGCTCTCCCAACTTGAAGTCTTCAAGGAGTTGTATGGACTCGTGGGTTGATCATTTATGTAGTGGTCCACGCGCTATAAAAGAAGCAACCTGAAAATAGCCTAGATGATGTAGGTGTGGTGTCCACTGTCTGAGCCCGTTCATCCCCACTGGCCACTGGCATTTAGGGGCTGTGACGCTAGGGTTTACTGTATCCAATTTGGCTGCAAAGAAGAAAATATTAAAATGGTGTTGCGGGCTGGATGGTCAGCTGAGGTGGAGCGTATGGCTTAATGAACATGTTACCTAAATTAGGGGAGTTCAGTGCGTGGAAAGTTGCGGAAAATATAGTGGTTCGAGACCTTTATTAGGGCTGCGAGGCCATTGAGGCTGGCGGCCAAGCATGAGTTTGCCACCCTCGCCTTTTCTTCCAACACCTACGATAGTTTTTGATCCCTCGAGTCTCAGTCGCAAGTTGATCCTTCAGGCTTATTGTCTGAATCCTTTGCCAAATTCGTGCGCCCTTGGGGGGTGTCCGAATTTGGACGTCACCGGCGTAGGGCAGCAAGTTTCGAGTAAGTGACTTGCCAGTATCGCTTGGAGCCTGAGGGGGACGAAGTTAACCGATTGACTCACTAGTGTATATTACCTCGATAACCTTTGGTTCGTAAACTTAAACGGAAACTTCATCACGGCGCATCATTAGTAATCACTTCCTTTTCTTTGTTCTTCCTGACAGCCATAGCGCTCGTATACATTCCAAAGCTCATTCGCCCCATGCTTTATGCACATTTGAGCCAAGTCTACGCTTTAGCGGTGGCCGCCCTGATTTCGTTACGCTCACACCAACTGACTCAAAATGATGGGATATTTGTACTACTCATGATAGCTTCCCCAGGCAGCATCGCTTTGTGGAGCCTAACCGCCTGGTCACTGCGAAATCCAGAGCGCTTCCCAGTTTCACCGCTGAAAAACGGGTGCAGCGAACGAGAGGTTATTTGGTTGAAGCTGCTATCCATGATATCCCTCGCAATCGAAATTGCTATGATCGGACTTTTGTCTGCACAACCCAGCCAGTGGTCCTTCAAACAGCCGGATTGCAGCAAATCCTTTGTTGGGTTGGTGTTTATCGAGCTACTATGGGTCCTACCTTTTATTGTCCAGATTTTATGGGCTATACTTTTGATTACAGTGTCTGAACGCTTGCACAAGTGGGGAAAACCATTCGGGAGTTTGACTTATAATGCTCCTTCGCCGGTATTACGGTTCGGCGTATCGTAAGCAAACCTTTCTGACTCTACTAATCCACTACACTAATTTTGGTGATACCAGCTCCCATGGCGATGAATGGCGTCAATGGCAGGCCGTGGCACAATACGACGTGGTGACTTGGACAGAGGTGTCAATGAGACGTGGCGGCGAGCGTCAGCATGTTCTCAACCATCCGGCCTCAAAGCTAATACAGCGTGTATACCTCACTATTCTGCAACTCGGTGCATTGCCTAGCCTAGGATTTTTTATTAATGAAGGCACTCTATTTACGCTAGCTCTAATTGCCGCAACTTCTTGGTCCTTATTTCAAGGGATTCGCTGTGCAAAGGCCCGAACCAATACCATCAAGCATAGTTTGTGCGTACTACTGCCAAAACATTGTGGCGCCCCACTGGTTAACCAAAGTTTACAGGTTGCTGGTACTGTGGGCTGGCGTCTATGCCATCTATCATCATTGGTCCTTCAGATTTCCGAAGATTTCTGATATTCTCCTTAGCTATCTGTGTATTACTATTTCTTGGCCTCGATTTGACCGTCCCGGGATGTCTCGACTGCTAGTATACAGAAAAAGAATAATGTAAGTTCCGGTAAAACCTGACTTTCCCCATCTTATATACTCATGGTACCCTTCCAAGTTCCTTGTTCGAGTGTTTCTTGACCCTCGCAGCAAGCACTACTGCATGGGCCATATTCAGTCTTTTACTACATGCAATACTGGATAGATTTTTCCCGGATATCCCTTTTAATTGGGATATGGTACCACCCCTGACACTGAACAACTTCGCAATGCCGTATTGGTTGGTTGGTTGGTTATCTACGTCAATCTGGCCCATGGGGAGCACTCTCTCGTTCGTGAAAATCTGGTGCGTAACTGTTAGTCCTGGAGGTCACTCCGATAGGTCATGGTTGTTTCCAGGAAAGCCACAATGTCAAGAGCCCATATCCTCAAAGCTATATTACTCATCGTCGCCCCAAGCGTGATGTGGATTCAGAGCTCATTGATCTCTAGCCCATTGGGATCTTTTGATATGACATTTGGTCAGGTAGGTACTCCTACATAGCCTTTACGACAGTTCAGCATGCTGACATAGACCCGGGTAAGGTATTTGCGCTTATCGTCGCAGTCGTCAGTTTAATTTCACTGTTTGACGCTGCCCGAGACGTAAAATTGTCAGTTTGGAGGGCGGCCTTTTCCTCCAGACATTTAATCGACGAGTACCCACTCATTACCCTGACCCTGCCGTGTGGTGCAACTCGGTGCCTGAAATGCCGGCGTCAAGAGCCTGCTGACTTGTAACGCATGGTGTTAGTGTGAAATGTGAAGTCTTCGTGTATAATGGTTGTATGTTAATCGGATTCGACAGTTATATTCACTATGCCGGTGGTGCGTAACATACTGTGCATAATTTTGAGAATATGCCACATTTCCTGTTTTTTGGTTCCGTTCGCCCAAACTTTACCATCCATCAGGTTGTTAGCCTAATATATTCTGTTTCCTTTTCAGGGTACCACCAATCCAACGCAATGGCAAGTTCATATTCCATAATTATGACGGCCATTTCATTCAGGCTCCTGGTTCCTCCGAGTCGGTGGAAGCCCAAATCTATGAATCATATTCAACACCTCTCAGATTACGACAGGCCAGGTACACCCAGCGCCGGTAAGCGCCAGCCCACAACCTTGGAACCCGTATTCCAGCTTTGAAATCGGACTGCAACCAGCAAACCCTCCCATTCAATTCAATTCAATTCTTTTCCCGCAATTCCAGGGTTTTGGTATCAGCGTGCCTTAGTTTACTTCTTGTCCGACTAGACCTTTCCACTGGGTGAATTTATAATCGCCCAATGGAGCATTCACAGCCGTTCCCTGATTCCCAGATTTCCTCAACATACCCTCCATCCACCCAACATTTTCGCCACAGCTAAGTTACTGTGATTCAGGTCCATATGCATGAGATTTGATCTTTGTATTTGGTCAGATTTCTAGACGGCACGCTAACCCATCTGCCTCGTACGTGGACTTTGCCTAGAATGGTTTAGATTTTGGTTATGGCCAGAGAGATCTATGAATGTGCCATGATTTGAACTTACGAACCTTACAGGGTAGATCCGGCGGCTTAGGTTCGGCTTCGGCCATATACTCGAGTATCCCAATTAGGCGACTCGGGTATGAGTACTACATACCACTTACATACCTAGCTGTAACTTGCCAGGCTCACGACGACGTTCACCACTTCTCCTGCAGGTAGCTACTCGAGAGCACACCCGTAAACGGGCTTATTACCGGATTACAGAACGGCGTGGCAACCGCCATCGACAGCCTCTTTCTTGATCTTCGAATGATCGAAGACCCGCCACTTAAAGTTACCACCATTGCCAACGAGCGCGTCCCTGACCTGCCATCAGTAGCCACGTTCTGACTCCCTTTGGACGATCTCCCCATTGCTAGCGCATTGTCGTCAAGTCATCCCATCGTAAGGCCTCTCCTTGTCGGAGCAGGTAACAGTGGTACCAATGTGCTTCCGGGAAGACTTCTGGGAAGGGTAGGAATTCCCCTTACTGGTGTATTTGGTGTATTCAATCGCCATCCCATCATCGGCAATCTCCTTTTTACCCTCTTACTGGCTCGTTCTTCGATAACGGATAATGCCGTTTGGGGGAGGAATGAACAAGTTATTGTGATATTTGCCATCCTTCAGATAGTCGCTTGAAAGGCTTAGGGATCCGAGTCTTTCCAAAGCGTTTGCGCTTGTTTCTAGTTTTATTTCGCGTATTGTCGTTAATGCTGGCTTAAAATTAAATGCATACTCATCGGTTACCCTCGTACTACTATTACTGTAGTACCTCCTGGAAAGGACACCGCTCTCCTGAGAGCTGCCATAATCCTCCACACTCTGACTGATTGTTTTCAATGTAGTCCGATCATCAGTGGGTTTGGTTGGGAAATATATGACTGTCATGGTGTTGGGTGCCCTTGGCGCTGACTGAAACCGGGGTTATGTCTAGCATTATTAGATTCATTACGGTAGCTCGTCCGGGTGGTGCACCTCATGCCACTCGGATTGTTATGGAGGCTGTTGGGTGTGTCAATTTTCGGCAACGTGGTTGTGTAGCTTATGAAGTTAGTATAACATGCCTGAACAATCCCATTCTCAAAGTAGTGCTTGCACTCTTTATCAAACTCATACTTAGGGATTGACAATGTCCTTCTGACCTATTCCCGACGATACAAATTATTCCTAGCTCCATTGGAGAGTAATGCGCCAATGTCGGCATGTTATACATTAGGCAAAAATTGATGTGAACGGTTGCACTGGATTTACTCGCGCATAAGCTTCAGCCAGGTGTTGCTGGTGACGCGTTGCGAATTGGAGTCCAAGGAGATATAAGCCACGTCTTCAACTCACACAGTTCATTGTATCATCATGGGCTTCTTTTAAACCCCTTAATTACAGTCCACAGTACTCTTAATCTTGCAGGCATGATTGCCATCGCCACTGGTGCAAACGCCGACCTAGACTTTACCGGTTCCTGGAAGCTCCTCTCGAATGTCTCGACTCTCGCCTTTGCCCCCGACAGCTTGAAGGGCGAGCATGCAAAAAAGAAACTTCTTTCAGAGCATTGGTCAAGAGACACAACCTCAACCCCACCATTCACGTCCACCAGGTCGACATACATAGACTCCTTACAAACCTGTACTGGATTTTGCCACCATCGTAAACAAGACGTACCTCGAGCTACACTTATTCCTCGCCAATGCATCATCGGTACTATCCAGTTTCAAAATTCTCCAGCGACCACGAGCACAATATCCAGGTCAACTACCATTCAAATGTTCTTCTCACCCTAAAGCTGCTTCCTCTGCTCATCTCACCGTCGGGAGGACTAGCGAGCCGTCTTGCTTCACTGGATTGGCAGCCGCGTGCTCCTGCAGACTTCGCTAGCTCAGAATTCCTTACAACCTGAAAAGGTTGTTATTTAACACGCCGGCAACGAGAGCTTTTTCGCCCAACAAGCGTGTACGCTGACATAGCAAGTTGCTTTGTGCCATGTTCACCAGCACTGTGGCGAACAAGAAATGGTCGACACCAACTTGGCAGATGACCTGGTGCCGCCGCGCCGTGGGATACTGGTCAAGAAGCCCCGTGCCAGGACTCCACAGGAACGCGCAATGCTTGTCGTCGATGCCCTTGTTAGCGCAGGTTCTGAGTCGCATGGTGGTCTGCTAGGCGACAAGGCACTGATCCCGTCAGTATTGGCTACACTAACTTATATTGGATAAATTAGTAACGTACAAATGGCAGACCATCTAGTTTTATTCGGTCCAAGGAGGGACAGCAGGTGATGAACAAGTTGTAGAGT
Source organism: Myochromella boudieri (assembly GCA_018221655.1). Classification (NCBI taxonomy): domain Eukaryota; kingdom Fungi; phylum Basidiomycota; class Agaricomycetes; order Agaricales; family Lyophyllaceae; genus Myochromella; species Myochromella boudieri. The sequence goes on along the minus strand of JABCKU010000289.1, from coordinate 9,512 downwards.
GAAACGTTGGATGAAATGAATGGGGTGGGCAAGGCCTCTGTTCAACTTGCCTAAACCCGTAATGTTCAAGGTAAGTTGTACGCTAAACAGAGAGGTGTGCTTTGAGCCATTCACGAACGTGTTTCGTTTAGACCATCTGAATTATACCCAAAAATTAATCATGCGAAGGTAACACGGAACTTGGTACTTCCGTATGTATCATCAAACTATATACTTTATCCGTGCTCAAGTCAGCATAGACGCCAGTGATCGTCGTTTTCAGTCCTCGCACCTGAAAAGGTCACAACGGCGTTTAAGAAATAAAACATGGTATTTTGGAGGTTTCTCTTATATGCAGCACTCAGCCTGGTACGGGAGTTGCTTCTACTGATTGGAGGAAGGCGTTACTGCCCTCTTGGCGCCTAACACGCTCAACCATCCAGCCCGTGCTAAGAAGGAGCTCATCAAGGTGGCGGATGGTTCGTTCTTGTGAGTTTAATAGTAGAAACATCTGTAATCAAATCAGGGGCCATCCGACAGAATGCGAGTAGCTATACGACGTACCACCATATCCGAAGTGTATGTAAGCTCATTGACAGCTCCGAAGTTTGCCAGCAACGGTGGGGGCGCTTCCAGAGGGAGCGCACCTGGAATCCGCCAAGACTCATCATCATCGTAATCATGGCATGCATATGGAATGATAGTCTCGATAAGAAGAAGCCTGGTGTCAGGGCCAGCGGCAGCACGCAGTTGAGACAGAATTTTGGTAGCATACTCATCCGACCAGTCATGAATGATGTGCTTGAGTAAGAAAATGGACACGTTGCGCTCTGATGGCTGTGGCGTAAAGAAGTCGTGGACTAGGGAAAGGCTGAGGATTGTACCATTTTAGCATAAAAAGTGTGCTCACCTTCCAGTGTTACTTCAGCGTTGGGCAATGTCGTTGCCCATACCTATACGGGTTTAGCATCGGCGGGCGCTCAAGTTCAAAGCATCAGACAGCCCACCTTCTTTGCATCTTCAATGACAGGAGGGAGGTCTTGTATGACGAGTTCAAGGCTAGGAAACTCTCGTGCTAAAGGCAGTGAAGAGGTACCGAGACCACCCCCAACGTCAACGACTACTGATCTAGGGGCAAGCTTACTCCAGTCATACGCTGATGAGGAATTGCAATCCGTTCGCACACTGGGCAACTGCATAACGGCGGACGAACACTGACCTTTTAAAACTGTATCTGGAGGTTGCAAAGCCGCAACGCCTTGCATTCCGATACTGAAGCGATGTCCTATCGCTTCGTTTTGTGCTACATGCTGGTAGTACGTCACGTCCTCATTAAGTAACAGAGAAAATGGTGTGGCTTTGGGACTTCCTGATTTACTGGCTACGGGATCAGACATGAATTCCCATGCATGAGCAGCTGCTTTAAAGGCTTCGTCAAGGCTAAAACAACAATTACTCAATGTCAACATTCTACGAGAAAATTTGTCATAACATACTGGTGACCTGCCAACGCAGCAACACCTGACGTGTTATCGTGCTTAGTTTGAGGGCTGTAAGGGAAATAAGAATTCGTTCAAATATCGTCATATGAAAGTTCACACGCCTGGCGAAAAGGTCTGCGCTGGGCTTGAGTGTATCCAGCATGCTTGAGATGCGAGTATTGGCGAAGATTTCGGGTTTGACCTCTCGATAGACATGGTTGATAGCAAGGCAACGTAAAAGGCGACCTCGAATATAGCAACTCAGTTACTGTGTGTGAGTATAAGTTGACCAGGTTTACTCAGTTTACGCGCATCCATTCCGTTTTTAGCAGCGATAGCATCAACGTGGAGTCCCTGTTTATCAAATAAGAAAGTAACGATGACAAATGCATTTCCAATTGACCTCAGGACCTGCTTCACGCAGGATCTCGGTGACATTTGATTCGAGACACACACGCAATGCAGCAGCTTTGAGACCCTGGTTGGATTGAATTAATTAGTCGGGGAGGGTGTCAACCCAATTATAAACGCACTCCAGCGACTACGTGATACAACGACACTTGCGGAGGCGATAAGATAGCCTCTAGGTGCAGTGCGGCAGCAGAAATGATGGTCGCTGCCTCAGCAGCTGCAGGGTTTGCTCGAAAAGCTTCAGATTGTGGAGTGAAAGGTGAATGAAGGTCAGGGATAGTGCATTTGGAGGCCTTGCAGGCTGTTTCGAGCTTATCAACGGAGACTGTGATGAGGTTGAGCAACTGGCGGATATGAGATGCCATCCTAAGGTGTGGTGGGTGAACATCATATAATGGACGTCCCAGCCACCTTAAATATGCAGTTCCATCCACTCCATCATGACTGAGAGATCTAGTATCGGATATAGCTTCAGTGTTTCCACCACGGGGTGTTGTATGGATCCGTGCTCGGCGGTCAAGTCGTGAGAGCCTGCGATAGATCCACAGTAAAGGAGGACTCGAATAGACGGACTCGAAAGATATCTGATGTGGAAGCTTGAATAAACAGTTGCCAGTATGTTGGAGAGGTTAGTTCTAATATCGGGTACAATGGGTAACAGCCCCAGGCTCTCCAGGCAGAAGATTGCCATCGCCAACGCCGTTCGTCATACTTGGCTGACGATGGTGGTCGAACTTCGATAAAAGCTGATGGTAGCTGCCACCTTCGACTTGGACCACAAGCCTCAAGTCCGCATCACTACCAGCGAAGAAGGGTATCCAAATAGTTCATTCCAATTATAAACGCATGTCGCAATCCATGTGGCTCGTCTGGTGTGCTAGGTGTCGTGTTTCAAACGGTTGCAGTGAAACTGATAGAGGAAGCGCAGAAAGCCCATGCTGCAAAGATAGGGCTGGCGAAGAGGAGATCAGAACACGGGGAGAATATGTCTCTTGAGCGGGGAGTTTGCCGTATAGTCGTAGGCATGCGCGCTGTGGAGCCTGGCAACCAGCAACTCCTTCCAACTCAACCACCATCACCTCTTTTCCAAGTCCAGTTACTCAGCCTCATCCCCAATACGAAGGCATATCAGAGCAGCCCAGCATTGGTTGGCGCCATTTATGAAGAATTTCAAACTGATTGTTCGAATACTGAGCGCCTTTTGTGAGCTCTCGTCCCCAATCCCAATGTCACCGCATGTTCGGCTCATGAAACAAGCACACAACCCCTCCTAAAGCTTCGCAGGGTACATGTACGTCTTCTTTCTCACCTCCGCAACCGCCTCGCCTATCCTGAACAGTCCTCTCCAGTGTCCATAATCAACTCATAACCGTCTTCCTCCACCACTAGCACCGTGTCCGTATTGCCTACTCCTTAGCGAGTGATATTGTCCCTGGCCCCGGCGCTGCGCCCCACATTTTCTAAGACAGGAGTAATGACGGCGTCGATACAGGATCAAGTGACCACCCCGCAAGTGAAGCTCATGGGGTTTGCATGAATGAGTATTAGGGCTGTGGGAAGATAGAACTATGCTGCTTGTGGGGGAGCGAATAACGAGCACATCAGTCTCGCGCTCTCACAATAGTTGAAAAAGGTCCGGTCCCACTGTGAGTCATGGTGGGTTTACTAACTTTCCTCGTCCATTTTTCTAAGAAATTATTTCTCAGGAAATCCAAGTCCAGAAAGCACGATGACCTCGATAAAAGCTTCAATTGAATTGAAGCTATTTGTTGAGACAGCGGAAATTCAGACCATATGACAGGGACGAGTCGGATCTGTTCTGTATCACAGTTGGTCTCCGAACCCATCGATGTTCAATCGATCACTATACTGTATAAAGACCTGTTTCCCTGGCTCGCACGCTCCAGTGACTCCAACGCATATTACTCTCTTCCTTCCTCCATTACTCGTTGAAGCTCAATGCAACCCTTCCGCTCTTTGGCCATCCTCGCTACCATCACCCTCGCAACCATTCCCGCCGTCTCTGCTACTGCCGTACTCAAACACGGTTCATTCGACGAGTTCGCCGAAATCGAGGCCTTACATCGACGTTCTTGCGGTAGGCATAAACGTAGACGGATTTGTCATAAACCCCTCCGTCCTTGAAACACCTTGTGTAGCCTGGGTAATAAGTGCATAGGCAACACGGCTCAGGTCACTCTCATCAACGGCGTGGCCACGGGTGCCTGTAAATTACTGTAAGGCGTGTCGAATCCTGCCAGCAGGGGCGCCGTGAAAACTCTCCTTATGTTCCTAATGGAAAGTGTTGAGGCAGCTCAGACAACCCTTCGTCTTATCTCCGACTAACTAGGTAAGCTTGAGTCCTCATCTATTCATTTGGGTCGGCTTTGAGAACTCATTAATTTGTTGTCCTCTCAGATGAAAGTTTCAGGAAGTACTTTTCGGAGGAGGCCAGATTTTTGAAGCCTCTTCGTCAAAGAGGCATTCAACAACTTGTCCTCCCTTTTTGCGCAGCTTCGCAAGTGGAATCAAGGGTGGCTCGTTAGACGGAAGTCAGCTGCCTGACGAGCAGCTACCGGAAGCTGTTGTTATCTTCGTGAAGGTAAGACTTATTTCAAAGGATTAGTTACATTGCAATGTTATGTTAAACATGCTTCCCAGAGCGCCGTCAAAATCGCGACTATATTCCAGCCTGCTCTTGAGCCAAACGTGTCCATTTCTTCGCTCACCCCGACTCCTACCAGGTATGTCTGTTACTTGTGTTCCATGAGAGTTAACTAACCCGGCGACATTTTCATCTTAGCTCCGCTATTGATGACTTTCTTGTCGTTATTCTGCCTCGTATAGAGGATAAGCAACCTCTAGACACGGTGACTAGTGAGGGTGAATGGAGTATGTCAAGACGTGTATACATACCATAAAATACGAAGTCTCATAATTCACCTATGAGCCCTACCAATCTCCTTGTTTCTTGCTTAGGAGCTCGATAATCGCCTTTCGAGTGCTTGGCTCCCGCCCAATCAAGAACACCCCAACCGGGAATGGCAGTAACACGACGCACGTGGCTGTCAGTGTAATTGCAACGACTAGCGAATGCTCTGACCAGGCTAAGGTCAGAAGACCGGCGGTCATACAGAAGACACCTATTACAAGAAGCAACATTGGTGCAAAAAGCGAGTATGCGAAGTATTGGTGGATAAAGCGCACGAGAAGCGGGCGCTTATCTAGATTCATCGCTTGGCTACGCGAGCAGCCATTCTGACAATGTACGAATACCTCTTGTAAGTAGGCACGTTCCTCATCAGTCAAACGCTGGAGCCATCGAGAGGTGAGGAAGGCAAGAAAGGCGGACATGAGGCTGAAGAGAAGCCCACTGAGGAAAAGCGCGTTGACGGCTCGCAGGGCAGGAGTTTCGTCACCACGCCTGACACCAATTGTCGTACTCATTACTTGCGATTGAATGGCTGCCAGAAAAGTTGCCTGTAAAACTAGTGGGTTAATCGTGATGATGGATGGATGTGTTATGGCACTCACAGCCAATGCCATGATTTCAAAACCTTTGAGGACAATTCCATGATGGCTCTGGGGCGCTGTCTTTGAAGCTGCCGGATCAAGGGAATTTGAGCTCATGATTGGGCACGTAACAAGACCTCGGGTAGGAAACTTGAAGCTTATTTAGCCTTCGCTACTTACTCAGGCGGCAACGTGGTTTGCGGGGTGACTGACATGCGGCAATTGGGTGGTATTTCGATGATGATGGTCACGGGTGATGCCAGAGTTTGTTCGGTTTCTGTGATCACAGTGGCACAGCCCTTCAAGCCTCAAATTCCTTTTACATTCGCCTTTCTCTGCATGCGATTTACTGCTGCCTCTTCTCCAGCGGCCGCACCTCTTCCCCATCTTAACTGAGTTTCGATTCACCATCCGTCACACTAAATTGGCACACAGGTCAGTGGTGAACAGGATCGCCCTTCAAGTTCAACGGCCCCTACAGCGCCGAGAGATTCTTGACTCGCTGTCGGGCAGAAGTTTGATGCAGAGAACCAGTTAAGCGGCTAGGCTGCCACCGTCTCGAGGTACCCCACACGGGGTAGATACAGATGGGAAGAATGTCGAGGAAGAGTACCAGGTTGAAGACTCAGTATACACGCAAGGTGTTCATGCCGCCGAGTGGGATCATAAGATATACTGCATAAAGCAACTGGCAGGACAGTCGCCATATCACCCCACGCCCCAGTTCATTCGCATTTGCTTCATCTCCCGTTACGAAGATTTAGTTGCATAGCTCAGGCAAAGCTTGGAAGGGTCCTCACTGCAGGATGAGCGGGTTTTACCCCTCCAATGATGGAAGCCACGTATAATATATAGTGAGCGCAACTGGAGAGAAAGGGAATGACGTTGCGTGCACACATTTATCAACCTCTTCAAGTTTGAATTTTGAGTTCTCGTCAGTTTGACCGAAGTCTGACTCTTACAGTAACGGCAGCGCGCTTGACTGCTGATTATTGTGTCACGGGTCATGTGTAATCGTGACCAGCGTTCCTTCAACCTCACCGACTAGCGACACCACTCACAAGCCACTCATGGAGCCAGCATCGGGTGATCACTGTGCTGCTTTCCTTTGCTGAGGGAATGCGATCAGCGGTTTGGGGTTTCCATCCGAAGATAATGTAAGGTATTGTAATCGTAATGTCACAATTTATGGAATCCGAATCCGAATCCGAACTTCCACAGACTTCTACTGATTAGTGGGTTGTCGAAGTGCTAGTGAAGAGATTTGACCTAGAAGCCGGCTGTCACTACCATTAGAGAACTTGTTCTAACCCCAGCTGAAAACAAAGAGTCGATATGTATCTAGCCTGGGACAGGACGACACGTGAACAAGATAATTATTTTCACGATCCTACTCGCTTCTAAATCTCGATGGCATAAACTTTGACTACCTCTTAATTGACCTAGGATATCCAAGGAATTATTCTATGTTATGTGCACTGGCTTCCGAAGCACCGCTTCCAATCTACATTTCTTTTATGGGAAGTCTGTTCCCTTCGCTGATACTCCAGTAACTCTTGACTCAGTGACAAACACATTCCCTTCACTCCTTCTCGTTGCGCCCCAGCACAATGCCGTCCTTCCGCTCCATTTACACCCTCACAGCCACTGCCGTCATGGCTCTTTCCTTCGTCTCCGTCGCCGCTCTGCCCAAACTCCAGACGGACCCTGTCCCAATCACCGGAATTCGAGACCTCACTAAACCCAACCACGATGCCCGCCTAATGGCCACGAAGGAAAGTGTTCTCCACAACATCCTGTATTTGATAGGTGGATTTTGTGGGCGAGGCCTAGAACGCTCCCCTTCTGATCAGAAGCGTGATGCACTAACATCGTCTTCACTGGCCACTGATATACTACGGAAGGCCCAGGAGGCTCTCGATGATATCTCCCTGAAACTGGGTGAGTTAAGAGTCATCTTATCTGTTTCGCATGAGAAGCTGATCGTGACGCCCGTACCTGCCGTGTCCACCTGCACAAACTGCCCCGCGTTTATGGACGTCAGATCCAATGTTCTCCTTCTCCCGATCTCAGTGAAGGAGGATGGTGCTTGCGTTCCAGCACTCCTCTACAACGTCCTCTGTTTCGCGACCTTCGACATGTAGACATGCATATGGGCGTTTTGAAATTTTGTGTTAACGATACGGGGTGCCTGATGTAATAACTCCAACCCCCCAAACTTGGGGAGCACTGGAACAGTCAAGCTTTGCTTTTGCTACAACCAATTACCTCTGCAAGTCAGGGCATCTCATCGTATTTCTTCAACTGCGCCCTTTCGATATCGTTAGTCTCCTGCGCACACGACTGATCTTACTGGAATGCGGCTGGATATATTTACGGAAGCTGCTTTTCCGTCCATGTTTTGAGGCAACATCAAGGTCGAAATGTTCGGTACCTTTGCACTCTTATGACTTGAGAATGTTCGTCAGGTTCTTCATGAATGTTCACCATCTTACACTGTATCGTTATAGGTGATGTTCGTTTGCACTTCCTTGCCATGCGTTACTAGTCTTTTGGTTACTGAGAGAGCCTTGGTCTCTAGAACATTACAACCGACACTATAAACGACACTACCATCATCCACCAACTTCATACCGGCTTCGTAATTCCAAACCCAAAATGCACCGACATATACCTGGACGACCATACCGCGACTCTCTGCTGCCGCCATGATAGAAATTCGCATACCTCTTCGGAGATGACCTAAAGGTGGTTCATCGGATTACGGAAATAATGCCAACGATAGTTGGTTTTACCAGCCACAGAATGGGTTATGCGCCTGAGGCGTTCGTCGTCTAACACTGATGTGATCTATTTAGCATGCTCAGAATCTAGCTGGCCACGTAGACCCCCATTGACCAGACACTGACATCAGTCACAGGCGTTTTCGTGAGTATAGCCCTGTCGTATGACGCCACCAGGACGCGGACTCTTCAACTTCTGTCAACAACGATTGTCAGTTTGAAACTGCAGGAATTGTGGACGCCTCTCACTTCTATCAACTTTTTCAACATTGCGGAATCAATGTCATATGTCATATCCCATTGTAGCAAAAGCTACTTCGTAAGTTGTCGATGATGGGGCCGGACCTTGGCCCCGCCTCGTTGGGTGGTCAAAGTATTTGACAATCTTCTCAGCAGGCATGTTCCGTCGCTCTTTGAAGCCGAAGGTGAAGATATCACTCAGGGCGTATATGAAGCTGCTGCTGGGTTGCTTGATAGTGATGCTGGTGGACGTAGGGGCGGAAGTCGAGTTGACGTTTGTTGTAGGAGTCGATGCGGAGAGGGCAGGCTTCTTGTCAACGAAAGAAGTAGTGATATCAGTGTCTGCGAGGCGTTTAAATTTAAGCAGATGCTACACCATGTCGTCGTCGCCTTGGACGTCTTTGACGATAAGGCAAGTTTGTTGTAAGTACGTGATGAGGATATACACAAAAGAGCTAAAGCGAGTAGGCTTTTCAAGTTGGGATTCGCTTGCAATATATCCTTGATCCAGATACGACAATAGATAGTGAAGCAATTTCTGCAGGACTGTGAGCAATCGACAGATACAAGGAAGGCGTGACACTCACGACCTGTGCTCCAAACCATACTAACGTGTCAACAAACTCGGAAGTCCACTCCATCTCTTTATCCTCTTCAATCTTGTTTGCAGTGGGACGTTTCGCCAGCTACCGGATGGATTGATCCAATTCCAGCCTCAGGGTCCCATAGAAACCCTCACCCTTATTTACGACTGTCACAATGTAAATGGTGACTCGTCGTGTGGCCGTCTCTTCAAGAAACGCAAGGAAAACGGCAAGTGTCAACAGCTCAGTGCGAGGAATATCCATTTGTTAAGTGCATTGCATTGTCTTAATATTGTTTTCATCTTCGAACATGACACTAGATACAAACGGGAAGCGCCAATAGGTTTTGTAGTAGCAGCAGATGACGCAATGCGCCAATATCGGATTCCCTCAAGCCTCCTACTTGAAACCTAGACATTACGGTAGCTATGTTGCCCAAAACCTAGATACCACAATCCACCCCGTTCGTTTGCAGACGTTCGCTCACGACAGGTCGGGCTCTCCAATCTTTGTCAATGCCC
>JABCKU010000288.1:0-16193 GCA_018221655.1 Myochromella boudieri | reverse complement strand
GTCCAGATCCATGTACCGTCCTGGAACGCACTAATGAGAGGGCCGATGTCGCCGGAGAGCTGGCGTTGCCCAAGGGAGGAACGATTGAGTGGGGCAGCGTGAAGACTGGCTTCATGCGTGCCGACATGAACTACAGGGAACATCAGCCAATATTTTTTTTCGTCTAATGGCATGGAACGTACTGGCCGGTGTTCCGCTTATACTGGCTATTAAGGATGTGAGGATGCAGATCGTCGCTGTAATTTGAGCCGGCAAAATACTGAGGAAATGGGAGTGGTGACATGCACGCTCACCCCGCATAACGGAGGACTCGTGGTCTTGGTGAGAGATTAGAGTTGGCACCGTCGCATTATCACTTGATATAGGATACCGCCACGATGATGGTCCGGTAGGTAGGGAGGCCTGCAAAATCAATGTTAGAAACTTAAGTATGATGCTTCAGTCTTGATCGCAAGCCTGAGTGTAGTTCCGTGACCAAGCGTACTTCCCATGTTGACTCTATATTCGCATGAAATGCAGCTTGAGTTCCACAGATATTCCAGTTACTGAGAATGATATTTTTGTGAAATTGGCAAGAAATTGGAGAGGAAAAGTTGAGTTTTGTTTGGCTATTACAGTATGCATGGTCCTTGAAGGCCAATAGAATATGGCGGGGAGCTGGCTTGGCACCCGGAGGACATCAAGATGCCGATGTGCTCGTGGGTAAGTGCTTTCTGCGGAAACCAGTGTTCTAGGAGACTAGGATAGACTAGGACCCATTAAATCGTTCACTTGATCGACGGGCGATGATACGAGTTACACAACTGAAATATATGTGACACACCGGGGGGGCAGAACCGCTTATCGAAACATTCGGGGACTAAACGCGGGACAAGTCAAAGCCCGAGAGGCATCGAGGCATTTTCACCTCACGTTTCCGTGACATTTTCGTCATATTAATACCCTCCACCGCCAAGTGCCACAGCACATTTGATATCACCATCACCTCCCTGGCAGCGCACGAAGAAAATATTAATGTAAGTTTAATGTATTTCTAGCATAGTAAGTACATGCGTATTTGTTCAAAACTGCTCTCTTGTTATATAGATTAGGAGTTGAGGATCGGCACAGTTGGAAATACCCCCAAGTTCTCTGAGTCGGGGCTCCGTTGATAAATCGCGGCTACACGAGTACACTTCTTCGTACTTCATATTTTCTCTTCTCTTTGTTGTCATCAGTCATCTCCTCGTTCTGATTTGGAACATACATATGGAAGCTACTAGTACATTCCTGAAATATGCACCGACTCGGATCTGTCTCAGTACCTGCTGCCGAATATGAGATGCACTACGTAGTGTTTAAACGCACCGCTTCAGAACCCAATCTGAGGTATGTGTTCCGAAGTTGGCAACCAGCCCTGTTCGCCTCAGGGACTACGCATTACCAGGTTAGTATAGGTTTTATTTACTCTCCAGTAGGACCCGGCGACCAGTGGCGACACTGCCGTTGCTCGAAAGTATTATTTGTTAGACCTTCGCAGCTCATCACCGATCACAACTGAAAGGCTCCCAGCATCAAGGACTTGCAAGCCCAGGTTGCATTTATATTGGCTGAAAAACTCTTGCACTTTTCGGATCTATAGTGTTTCAGTCGAGGAAGCAATATTTTTTTTGGGGCTGGCCGCTTACCAGTCTCCAGTTACCGCTTGAGGTATCTGGTGTGTTGGAAGCTAGTTTGTGTACATTCGCTCAGATTTTATAGATTATCTGGTATGCATTTATTTCGCTTTGATGGCGAGAATCCGCAAGACCCTAATATTCATGTGTATGTCGTGGAAACGGACACGAACGAAGTAGAATCGTTGATGGTGATGCATTAATGGTTGACATCTGCCTTGGATAATAGCATCACAGGCCCTCTATTTCAATATCGTTATCAATAAGGTAGGACCCATACGCCTCCTTGAACGACTTGGAGCCCTTTTGTCTTACCAAGAACTGAATAAGGGTCGGGTACATTGCCTGCGGCACACGTAAGTATTCTATCTTGCATAAATTTGGTAGAGCGAGGCTGGACTCACAGATACAACTGTGAAGAGATTTGTAAGGGTACACTGCGTGGTGTCGACTGGTCCATACAGAGAGATGCTCGTAGGTAGTGATTGTGCGAATGCGAAACTGACATAAGTAGCCTGATGCAAAATAAAATGAGAGAGCGCGAGAGAAATAATGTTTGAATACCTGGAGGATACAGTAAACCAGGCCTGACTGCACTAAAAGGCCTAAATTTTCATGGCCATGGAATTGCGTCCCTCCCTTGCCCAAACGAGTTACAAAGAGTTTTCTAGACTGCCTAATCAACAAAGATAATGGTACAACATTAAGCTGTGAAGAGGGGAGAGACTGTGGCAGGCTAACCAAAAGCCATAGGCAGTGAAGCTAGTCGTGATAATGTTTGCGGCAAGTGACAGTACAATGGGCAAGTTGTTGTAATTGGTAGGACGTGTCACTGAGTAATTGAGCAGTGGACGGAACTTATCTCGCAACTTAAACAGCGCAGGTAGCTCAGATATACAAGGCATAGCCACCATCATCACTAACACAAATGCATGAGGGGAGTTAAAAATGGTAAAGATTTGCTCACCAAATGATGAAAGACACAGAAACCCAGCAGTCAAAGACCCCCAGCGCCGTTGCTCTGGGAAAAGAGCCCAGCCTCGCCATATGGTGACTACATCTGTCACAATTGCCTGTACACCCAGGTGAGTATCAATCAATGAGGCTCCAGCTAGCATCCAGATTAAGCAGTAAGTTGAGCGCACCAAGAACCCAGAACATACTCCACCTATCACCAAGGGAATCCGGGACAGCTCCATTGCCTCGTCGAATCCGGTATAGTGGCTGTCTAGGCTTTCGACGGGGTTGATTGAGATGACCATCTGCAGCAAAGTAATTGTCTGGGTGGCCATGTAAATGGTGGCAAGGAGAAAACAGAAAGTCGTGACTACAAGCATCCCACGTGAAGAGCGCGAAGTGAGACCACGTTTTCTATATAGGATGAGATGAGGACTTGAGAAAAGGGTCGTCACTTTGAAGGTCTGGGTGTACGCACATGGTGGTTGCTGCTGTGATAGTAAAAAGCAGTAAGAATATTCCTGTGAGAAGTATCAGGAGAATTTTTTTAGCCTCTTTGAAATTTATGCCCATACCGTAGCTTAGTATGGAGAAAGAAAGGGTCAAGGTGTAGGTGAAAATTACAGACCCATGAATCGCAATTAAAGATCGATCCGCCTGGTCTATTGTCATAGTATCAGAAAAAATTGAGGTTACAGAGTAGAACCGTTCGTAGGCAGAATATGCTGCTTCGATTAACTAGCCCATGACCTCCTCTTAAGGGGAATCCAGACTGCGCTCTTGCCGAGCGTGATTACTGTTTGAATCAGCCGCGGAAGCGCGCCGCCAGTGTTGGGGGTGCAGGCAATATGTATGCGGGAAAGTAATGATTCACTGTGGCATCAGAATAGATAATTGAACTAGTAGAGTGTATGCTTGAGTAGTGCTCTCAGAAGAGTCAATATATTCAAAGTCTGTGGCGTTGCTACCATCGTGATGCGAGCTTCCTAGAGAAGATATTATCGGGATGGGCGGTAGGATATATCATTGATACTTGTATACCTCATCTATTGATCGTTGACAGGTCATTGTCCGGGTAAGGGCTGGCCACAGCCATGGCATGATTCTTTGATCACTAGCACAACTTCAAGCCCACAGCCTCAGCGGGTGGTTGAACGAAAGTAGATTAGCAGAACTTACGAAAGAATCCCAAGGCCGCCAGGGGTGGGCCCTACCCACTTATGCCATCTGTCAATTACATGATGCACCGACTCCGAGTCGGAGGCTGATACTTCTCTGAAGAACATCGCAAGTTGGTTGAAAGTTTTGAGGCCATGAGACATGAGCCCAGATGGTGGGGATGATAATTATGGCGGAAGGTTGAAGTTTGGCTGTAGAGTCTACCATGGACATAGCCAGGACATGGCAGAGAATGAAACGCCTGAAATCAATCATTTTGAAATTCAAACATTCAACATCATAAGAACGACCCTGTGACGTGCCTTCCCTTTTGTTCTGTTCTTTTGGTCTCTTTCACTGCTGAACTCTGTTCGATGTCAGTTTACGATAAGTAAGGGAGGAAAATTTGTTCCGGTCCCCGGAGACTCAGTATTGCCCTCGACTTACAACACCGTGTCCCGCACTCGCTTCAAATTCCCGCTAGCCAGAAGCTTGAATTGAGCACTTCCTTCAATATCACTCGTCCTTCTGCGGTGGCAGCAAGCCAGACCTCCGTCCCACTGGACTGCCTGACATAGCTGAGAATTTCTTAAGCGGGGAAAACGTCCCCATGACCTCTTCCTTCTACACACAAAATACAAAACGCGAACGTCTCCCCCTCCCATGCACCCTGGATATCACATCTACCTCTGCATCTCTCACACAGTATCATTTTGCTGCGTGGCCTCCTCTTATCCTCCACTATTAGAGTGGGGCTGGGGTGAAAGAGCCTTTGTACAGGAAGCATATAGAGAGAACGAGGGCGAGTTTTGTCAAATAAAGAGTTATGGCAGTAGTTGAGGCAGGCGCTCTGGAGTCGGGACGACTGCTGATTCCATGAAGTATATCCACAGTTCAAATAATGCGATTACTATGATGACCTGCTACATATAGTCCGAACACCAAAAGTTATCATCAGGATCGTACCGCTCCTGGTTCACGCTCCATCCCGTCAGATCCTCTCATCCTGAGCCACAACCTCACCAACGAGCTCTCCACATACCGCGCTCCTCTTGCTGTATATCTCACGCGCTCACATATATACCACGTCCTTCACACCCACGCCCACACCAATACCATGCCTCACACATCCACATACATGCGTGCTTCGCCGTCGCCCTGCATACTAATATGGCTCATCGCATATCACACCTCTCGTTATGCATCACACATCTCGTTACGCATCACACATCTCAAACCCTGTTATCCACCATCGATGCTCGCTCTCCTCCGTAGAGGGCATCACTACTTGATCGTATCATTCTTCAAGTCAAATCATGATAACGGAGACTGCAGCTGTGGTCACGCACCCAGCCCTTGATGGCGTCGTCCTGTATGCTCCGGCGGGGAAGGCTGCGTGCATTGGATCTGGGCGTATCAAGTACTTATCGATGGGATCTCGCTTTCGAATATGTGATTGGTGGGGGAAACGATGGGGTAGATGCGGATGTGGAAGTTGACGCCAGTACAGAAGGTTAGCAAGCTGTCCTTCTCGCTAATTATATCAGCCAAACCTCAAACAAAGGTACGTCCCATCCTCCTTTCATTCTTCCACGTCACTCAGCTGACTCTTCCAGTCTATGGCACCCAGCGATACTGCATAGGTGTGCTGATGTACCAAAAGAAGTGTACTGATGTACTAAAACCACGAGGCAAATGGAAAGAGGAGACATCGGCGTTTTATGTGTATGAGGAAGAGGATGGGAAAGGTTCGAGACCTCGAGGGCGTTCACCCCGCTTGAAGAAACCTGAGCAGGGCGGTGACGTAGGACGTGTAAGGAGGTGGAAGGTCCGCCCTTGACCCATGTACCACTCCCATCGTCTTCTCCGTATTCCTTGGCTTCGTTGAGGACGACAACCTCCCGCCCGAGTGCGCGTTTGTCTTGTTCAATGAGGTGGGAGAGTTTGTCACGGATCCATCTGTTGTTTGGTGACGATTAGCATAGTGTGGACCACTGGGAATGGGAAGGGGAAGAAGTGTACCTGGTCTTCGAATTGGCCTTCCGCGGGTGCAGGAGAAGCAGCTAAAGGATTGTTCAAGGAAAAGTCGAACTTGGGTCATGTTGCGATAATCCAGCGAGGGCTATGTGTAACCTGGGATACGCAGCTCTCTTGGGCATGCGTCTGATGCTGCGGTAGTGTTGTGACCTGCTAAGGCGTAGCGGGCGAGACGGGCGAGACGCGAAGTAGTGACGTGGCTGTGGTGGGAGAAGATGAAGGCAGGGTGGGGGTCCATCCCGATCTAGATTTGTATGGTGGTGGAAGCGGGAGTTGTTGATGAGATTTATATAATTGGGAGTGGTAGAGACGGGGGAGCTTCTTTGCCACGGTCTTATATACAGAAGGTAGATGGTGAGACCGACGGCGGTACTGACGAAGGGGAGGTAGAGACGATCGAGCCGGCGAGGTCTCGACGGTACTAGACAGATGAAGAAAGTTTAAGTCGAGGGCTAGGATCTGGTGATCGAACTTTGTGGTCAGAGAGGTGTGGAGTGTAAAAAAGGTGGTGGGTGAATAACAGTAGGTGGGCTGGTGTACAATTTGGGATGGGGGCAACGATGTCAGTACTTAGGGCTTCTACGTCCGTTAGATCGTTAACTTCTATCGAGACCGTGATCTAGGCCATAATCCATCATAGGCAGCGTCTTGATTGGTGCGCTTGTAGCCGAAATCGAAGGAGATGCACGGCCAACGTTGGCGAGAGTACGATGGTACGAGTGAACGGTTCGCCCAGGTCAGACTCCGGAGGGGAACAAACTTGCAGAACCAGGTGGTAAAAACGGGGAGCGCAAGCCAAATGAGAGATGAACAGGGTCAGCTCGTCGGGGGTACCGGAGACACTGTCTCGGGTCCGGACTCTAGCGCCAGGAGCGGTAGTATATCACTTGTAGACGAGCCAGGAAGATATGGGCGTGCTGTCCAACGATGAAGGGCTGCAAGTCGCATTGGGGATGGTCCTCATGGAATGTTCGGCTGTCCGCGGATGGTCTTGCTCCTGAATCGTGGTGGTGAAGGGTGTTGGTGCCGTGATAGTATCTGTAAACTCCGTAGTCACAGCACTTCCAGACCCAAATTCGGACACACCCGCCTTACTGTATACGCTAGCGGACGGTGGAACCATACTCATATGAGGTTAAGGGAGAGGCGGGGAATGCACGAAGGCATCATCGTAGATGTAGAGGGCAACAGGTCTGAGTGGAAATTCGTCTTTGTATGCGGCCCCGCCGTCAGTATTGGCGGTGTAACGTATATCGGTGTAGTGTCCCGATCGTAGATTACACATTTCCGTCCTCTCCACCCAGCGTGTACGCGTCCCCGTCATGGGCCCTCACACAATCCTTGTTTGTGATTGTTCAGAGCTCACCAACGGTGCCTTGAAAATCTGACCATCAAAATCAATGTAAACTCGAGACCTCCACATAGCTCTATGTGCGCACCTGTTCCAGATCCAGAAAACAGCTCCATTTCGTGGAACTCGTGGTCATATGTGGCACGTTGTCCTAGTGCGGCTTTCATGTGTAGAAGTACCCACTAGCCGTCAACGGCTTGTGGGATGAGTCCAGGAGCAACAGCGTCAATGTGTGAGAAGGTACTACTGGGTGCAATGTGAGTCGCGTGATTCCTCTTGTAAGGGTGCGTTTGAACGACTGGCGTGTTTGGTGGATGTGTCGAGGGCTGTGGGTGGGTGGGGTTTGGTTCTGGGGTTCTGTGGATGACTCATGGAGCGAGTGGACTCAACAACAGCGATAACAAGGTCCTGCTTGTGTGCTCTTCGATACGATGTTCTATTGTACAGTGGAGGCACTGGTGGGTGTAGCACAGTGGGGAATGAGGGAGGGTGAGAGCGCAGGCACGTTCGGAGTCGGTTTTTCTGGGGCCATTATTCAAGCAGCGCCGTTGCCGCTGCCGCTGCCACTGCCAAAGAGATTTGGTCTGACTGCTGACAGCAAATTGGAATTTTATGGATGGCTGTCAGAAGGGTCCCGAATTTAGGTCGTGTGGGGGTTTTGAATGTGAAACAGACAATGAGCTCGAGTGAACTAGGAGAAGAAATGCTTGAGATGAGTGAGGGGACAGGTCTAGAGAACGAGGCCACCGATGATGAGGTTGATGAAGGTGACTGCCATCATCAAGATCATGAAGTTGCTGGTACGCGATCATGTGACACACTCCTCCTTCGTCCGTCCTCTTTTCTCTTGTCTCATTTGCCATTCCCCATCTTCTCGTTCGGATTCAGATTTCTGAACTTACCTATGGAAGCCATATCCTTGGACTCCGCACCGATCTGTCACAAATATGCTCTAGCCTACCTCAAGTGCAACGGCACCTGCATCCGAATACGAGATACACTAGAAAACTCCTTGTTCTGGTGTTCAAACGCACCTGAGGTACGTGTCCCATATGCACCATCTGACTTGTTCACCCCAAGGATTAGGCATTACTAATTCAATTCAAGTTTTATTTACTCTCCAGTAACGACGCTACCGTGGCTCTATCCTGAGTCCTCACACCGGACGTACTCAAAGACAGTATTGGTTCGACATTCGCAGCTCATCGCTCATCGCACTGAGGCCTTTCCCGTATCGGGGATTTGCAAGCTCAGGTTGCATTTATATAGGTGGACTTTTGGATCTCTTTCACTGGCTCTGTTCAATGTCAGTTCACGATGAGTAGGAGAAAAATATTCGTTCCGCTGTGCGTACCCTCCCATTTTTCTTTCCCACTGTTAGTTACAGCTGTGCATAAGCTGCCATCTCTCTATCAATATCAACGCCGAAACTCAGTACTCAACATTCCGCTGGCTGGCGCCCCCAGTCCCGCACTCGCTTCAAATTTCCGCTAGCTTGAAGCACGAATTCTATTTTTCCTTCAGCATCACTGCTTCTTCTGCGATGGTGACAAGCTTGATCTCCGACCCGGACTCCCTAGTTCGGGCAAGCGATTGTGGAACCAATATGTACCACTCACAGCGTACCGTGCTCACCGAACCATTCTTCGCATCCGAGATTTATATTCCCAGACTGTGTGGCGGTTACACTACTACGGTAAACATATTCAGCGGTGGAGAGTCCTGTTCAACACATGGTGGGCGTAATGCATGCATGTCGTCACACATTTTATACTTTTCGGTTCCATATTGAAGACTATCCCTGGCAACACCTCTCCGTTAAGCAAACGACAGTTTTCTGTGTACTGGGTGTTTTGGGACTCACTATCTACTGCTTGAAGCATCTGTTGTGTTGGGATGCTGTACACATCGCCTAGCGGTTGATGCTCCGCCAGAAGATTTGTAATTGAGGTTCCAAGTCGTGTATAGTTTTCCTGATATATGACGCTATGCTGCGACTGCAGACATAGAGGAGAACGCGAGGTGCTTATGCAGCTCGTGGAGGTACACTGACATCCGCCTACATAGAACTACTATGATAGATCCTACATCTCAACATTGTTATCAAAGAGTTCGGACTCATAAGTTTCCTTGAATGAGCCCTTCTGTCGTACTAGGAATATCACAAGCGTTGGGTACATTGCCTGTGAAAGATGTGAGCGGGACACTTTGCCTAAATTCTTGAATGGTGAAATGCTAAAACTTACTGATGCAACTGTATAAAGGCCCTGAAAGATCACTGCCGTGTCTGAGACACTCTCAAAAGAGGATAAAGATGTTGGGGCCAACGCGATGACGACATAAATAACCTGATATGCAATAAAGTGAGAGCGTGATGATCTAAGGAAACAATGTTTGCGTACCTGGAGGACGCAGTAAACTAGACCGGACTGCACTAAGAAGCCTAAAATTTCATGGGCGCGAAAGCGCCTCCTCTCCTTACCCAGATAAGTTAAGACAAATTTTCTATATTGCCTAATTGGCGAAGATAATGGTACTTCATTGAAACGCGAAAAGAGGAGAGGCTCTAAATGACTTACCAGAAGCCATAGGCGATAAAGCCGGTTGTGATGATGTTTGTGGCGAGCGACAGGATGACGGGCAAGGTGTTGGTAAGGTTCTGTCCAAACCCGACCATATTCGACACCGAAATGATGGCCTTTTCGTTCTTGCTTACTTCAAAGCTCAAGTCGTCGGGTGGAAGGATGACCAAGATTTCTAGAGTATTTTCAATCACCACTATCGCTAACTCGAATGCATAAGTTCCTAACGGGTGAAAACTGGTAAAACTCTAGCTTGCCGAACGTTGAAAAACATAGAAACCCGGCGATCCAAGATCCCCAGCGTCTCTCCGGGAAAAGAACCCACCCACGCCATATGGTAACTATATCCGCCACGACTGGCTGTAAGTGCAGGCATCAAATTAATGCACTTCACGCTGACATCCAAGTTGAGCAGCAATTCGGACGCACCGAGGTCCCAGTAATCCATCCTGCTACTACCATGGAAACACGGGAGCCGTGATTGACAATTAATGGGTCGGAGATAGTAATGAACAGATGATGAATGTTCTGCACATTTTTTATCACTTCACATGCCAGGAAGGTGGCGGCGAGGAGGAGACCCAGGGTGGATGCAACGAGCATGCCACGTGAAGAGCGTGAAGAGACACCGCGCTCCCTATAGGGTGTGACGAGGACTTGTGTGAAAATTTTCATACTTTTTAGGGTGAACGCACATGGTGGTGTAGGTTGTGATAATAAAAAGTGGTATGAATGCACCTGTGGGGCGAATCAAGCAGTGCTTTAGCATCTCGAGAAATCATACCCGTACCGTAGATTAGTACTGCAAAACAAAATTCAATAATAGCCGCAAGCAGTGCACTTCCAAAGTTTGAAAATTCAGAACGCGTTCCCGGATCGATCATGGTGCTAGGAAGCGCAGAGGTTGCAAAGTACAGCCGTTTTTATGGCAATATATATGGGACATGTGGTGTAAACCCTGTCACGCAAATACCCGCAACCAATTGTTTGAAATTTTAACAGCATGGTCACGATGGAGTCTATCGGCCCCGTTCTTGTGACCTTGGAATAGCGCCTGAATTTGATGTGCCACCAAGGCCGTGTTTGGTGCCCCAGTTAAGTCTAGCAATATTAGGTTAGGCCAAATTACGTTTTGTCACTACTATCCCAGAGCGATACAATAGCCAATCATTACCATCTTCTTCGCCTGCCCCTTCAGTTTCAGCTGGCCGCCACACTCCGCCACATTAGGGATAGCCGAAGCATATCTCGACAATCTCGACAATCATTTGATTCCAGCCCTGGATGTGAGAGTGATCCTGCCTCTTCGAGAACGCATCATGATGGGACACTTGACTAAGGATCACAAGGACGCCCATCTTTGGATGTTGAATCGGATGATGAAACCGAAGTGAGGGCCACTCGAGGGGATAACAGGTAAATGGTATTTACCACTACTGCTGATGAAGGTGTGGGTGGACGGCTCGTCAAGGCAGAATCAGGTGGTGGAGGCAGAAGGCTCAAATCAAACTGGAGGTGAATCGACTTTATTCATAGCGAGCGCTGGAGGCGGTATCCTGAGTTCCGACTGGGAGTGATACAACACAGGTGGCTTGGATGAACCAGGAAGGCCCAGGCACTCCGTTTAGCAACAACGGACTCCAGCTCGTGCTGGTGATGGTCATCCTCGAATCGCCAGCTATCCGTGGACGGCCCTGCCCCAGAGCGATAAACACTATTGGAGCCGTAGTCGTAGTAACGTCTGCATTTGCACCTCATCCCAGGCCGGAATAAATCCCCATAGCGGCCCCCTAGGTGGCCGTTGATGTTGGTACGAGGTCTAGCCCTTGCCACGGCCCCCTGTTCTGTAAAAATCTTGCCTTAGCCCTCTCCGTACCTCCTGCATCTCGGGACACTCTCACTGGCTCGTACTAGGTGAGAATAGGCCCAGGACCAACCCTACTCCGTCAGCCGAAGATTCCATGATATGTGTATGGTGAATGGGTGAGGGCGAGAGGTTGAGTATTGATATTGACGGGACGCAAGAGGGGAGGGATGGTCCAAGACTTCGAGGGTGTTTGCCTCTCTTGAGGGAACCTGTGCGGGTACGGGTATGGGTGCGTATGCACTACTCCCATCTTCGTCCTCATCATCCTTGGCTTGGCTAATAACGACACTTTCATGCCCTTTGCCTTATTCGATGAGGTGGGAGAACTTGTCGTCGATCTAGTCGATCTGGGTTTTGGGTGAGAGTGGTTAAGCCGTGGCCAATGGGGTGGAGGGAGAAAGGACTATACCTAGTCTTCGACTGTCCTCCTCCAGTGCAGGAGCGGCAGGAGAAGCAGAATCGTTGAAGTGAAAACCAAACTTGGGTCATGTAGGCATATTGAGTGTGGGGCAAGGTGCAGCCTGTGGCATGCAGCTCTCTTGGATATGCGTCTAATGCTGGTGTGGTCTACGGCTGCCGTCACAGGATGTGGTGGATGAGTTGGTATGACGCGAAGTGGTGGCATGGCTGCGGAGGGAGAAGGTAAAGGCGGGGTGGATGTTCATCCAGAGGTGATCTCGTATGGCAACGGGGCGGCTGTTGGTCGGACTCACAGGATCGAGAGTGGCAGAGACGGAACTTTTTGACCGAGGTGCTTCCATCTGTAGATGGGTGTATGGTCATTGGAATGGAAGAAAAGGAGAGAAAAAGGGTTGTATGCGCACAGGCAGTAGACAGTAAACCTAATGGCGGGACCAATGAGAGCTGCGCTGTGAGCAACGAAGACAATCGAGCTGGCGAAGCCTCAGCGGCGCTTGGTAAGTAGAGGGAGTTCTATGTCGAAGATTAGGGTCAGATGCAGTTGAACGTTGTATAGTTAGAAAATGAGGGTGAAGAAGGGAGGTAGAAAATGAAAAGACAGTGGGCCATGGCTAGATCGGGTCCCTAAACCCAAACTAAAAGCCGGAAACAAATAAGGGGTGAAAAGGGAGACTGGGGCCAAGAAAGTCGGGGGTAGAAGAAAACGTCCCGCTCCAAGCCGTACCTGCCTAAGCCGTAACCTCTCCAGACACGAGGCAAGGTTCCCAATCAGAATGATATGAACTCTACAAAAACACGCACCAATTTCAGATTCAGAAAACAGTTCTGCCTCGTGGAACCGTTCCACCCTCGCGCCAATGTGCAGACGTTATAGGGCTACGAAATGCCAGTGCCAGTGAGCCAGAAACTCAGAAACTCATTGAAAAGAACGCACGCGACCACGTGACGTAAAGGACCCTTTTTGTTGTTCTCCCTATCATTTCAGTGCTCCCCCTACGTTCCACACAACGATGATGGTATAATCTGGCAAACCGTGGCGTCCGTACTAGCTTTGGATCAAGCTTTATATTATCGTTCTATCATTGTACGCCAGCCTTTCATCTTGATAAATTTACGAATCTAATCTAATCATAACCTCACTGGTAACACTCTGGTAACCACCCCGATATGGCACGCAAACACATGACTTTCTCCTCGAGCTCAGGGCCACCCTCTCTGGGTCTACTAGTACCAGGCGCACATCATGTCACACTTCGATCAATCTTCTCTTGGGCCCACACACCAAGCCTTTATACATCTGACAGCAATGATCACTGGGCTCCTCAGCGTACGAAGGAGGTACGTATTCCTTAACATACATGCGTGCTTCCTAACGGGTACTTTCTTGCTATGTAACATGGGGAATAGGGGCGCTCATGCGTACTGTAACATGGTGTCCTAGAACTCCATAGTCACTTCCTCTTCAGGGCGATTCCCGCGCTCTGAGGAGGCAATCACATTCCTCTTTTGTCCTTTCTGATTCGCCTGTCGCCATACCCCACTCCTCGTCCAATTTATGAGCCTATTGGAAACCACATGCCTTATCTACATATCGCTTTCACACAAACACTCCGGTTTCAGTTTGGCTTGCTCTCTCAAGCATAATCCCTCACGAACCAGGATATGAGAAACGCTATGAAACTCAGTGGGTGTAACAGTTAAGCGTACCACCTCGGAATGCAACATGTTGTATGTATTCCATAGTATCTGGCTTAGGGACTGGGAAGTACAAGTGTTATTGACTCTCCAGTAGAATCTAGCCACCAGTGATGACGCTGCGGTTCCCCTATCTTCAGGCCACAACTTTCAAACATGATGCCAACAGTCACATCATGCGTACTTTTTAATTCGGTTTTCGTGGCTCATCGCCCATCGCACTGAAGCATTCCCCGCATCGAGGATTTGCAAGTCCAGGGTTGGATAGCGGTTGTCGTCCAAGAATTACTCCGAGTCGACGCAAATGGGTACGGCTGAGAACCCTGTTAGACTCAGCGTCTAAGCTCTACATACTAGGTTGAAAATCCTGGTACCTTTCGGGTCTTAGTGAATACTACTATGTCTTGGTCGAGGAAACGATACTTTTTGTGGATTGGGCGGATTGGGGCCCATCAGTCACCAATTACCATTCGAGGCATCTGGTATGTTGGAAGGCTAGTTTGTGTACCTTTCATTCAGGTTTTTCAGATGTTTCGCGGAAGGACACCAACAAGAACAAAGTAGAATTGCACGGTGATGCATTAATAGTCAACGTCTACCCAGCGTTACCTGTCCTCTACCATGATATCGTTATCAAAACTCTCGAACTCATAAGTCTCCTTGAACGAGCCCTTCTGTCTTATCAAGAACTGAATAAGGGTTGGGTACATTGCCTATGATGGATGTAAGGGCTCCATCTTTCCTAAATTTGCTAGAGGACGGCTGAACTCACAGATATAACTACAAAGACACCCATAAAGACACCCTCTGCAGCACGAAATGATAGCGAATCGCCATCGCTATCTAATGCCGGTGCGAACGCAAAACCGACGTAAGCACTCTGACGGAAAAATAAAGTGAGAGAGCATGACAAAAATGATGGTTGAATACCTGGAGGATGCAGTAAATCAGGCCCGACTGTACTAAAAGACCTAAAATTTCTTCAGCATGGAAGTGGCTTCCTTGCTTGCCCAAAGGAGTTACAAAAAGCTTTCTATATCGCCTAATAATCGATAAAGATATTGGAACACCATTGAGCTGCAGAGGGAGGGGAAAGCATAACCAACTAACCAGAAGCCATAGGTGGTGAAGCTGGTCGCGATAGTATTTGCAGCAAGTGACAGTGTGATGGGCAAGCCATTGTAAATGTTAGACTGCACGCCTGTGTAACCGAGCAGTGGGGACAACTTTAAGTACACCATGAAAAGGGATTTTATCTCAGATACGCAGGCCATAAACACCATCAACCCTAAGACAAAATGAATAAGTTCTTTAGGGGTAAAAGCGGTAAACTTAACTTACCAAATGATGCAAGACACAAAAGCCCAGCAGTTAAAGATCCCCAACGGCGTTGCTCTGGGAAAAGAACCCAGCCTCGCCATATAGTGACTACATCTGTCACAATTGGCTGTGCAGCCATACAATTATCTGTGCTTCATGCCAGCATCCAAGTTAAGCAGTAAGCTGAGCATACCAACCATCCAGAAACCCATACTACTACCACCGTGCAAGACCAGTAATCAGAAGATCGTACGGTGAAGGGGTGTAATTCCTGAATGGAGTACACTGCAAGTATCATTCGGGTCATCACGTAAGCAGTGGCGAGGAAAAAACAGAAAGTGGTGACAACAAGCATGCAACGCGAAGAGCGCAAAGTGAGACCACGTTTCCTATTGGTGAGATGAGGACTGGAGAAAAAGATCATCACTTTGAAGGCTAGGGCGAACGCACATGGTGGTGTATGTTGTGATAGTGAAAAGTAGTAAGAATACTCCTGTGAGGAGTATCAGGAGGGTTATTTAGCGTCTTTGAAAATTATACCCATACCGTAGGCTAGTAGGGCAAATGATATTGTCAGGATGCTAGCAAAAATCTCATTCCCAGTCGACATGATATTGGATCGCTCTTCTGGTGTCATAGTCTGTCAGAAAGAATTGAGATTATAAAGTTGGACCTGTTCGAAGGCAGTATACATGACTTTGATTGACCCGCGACCTCTTCTTAAGAGGAAGCCACTGCACCCTTGCCAAGTACCATCACTGGCCGTTCGAATCAGCTGTGGATGCCGATATTGAGGGTACAGATAAAATGCGGGGAAGCAATAATCCACTCGTACATCAGAATCGACAATTGAACAGAGATGTATTCTAAATAGAAAGTCAGCGGCTCTCGGAGGAGTTGATATACATAGATTACGTAACGTTGTTGCCATATGAGCATCCTAGAAGGGGAATACAAGGATAGGCAGTGTCAGGGCATGAGAGATATACCATCGATACGGTATACATCATCTCTTGCTTGTTGACAGGTCATTGTCCAGGTAAGGACACCTCAGGCATCAGATTCCGTGCTTCTTGACATCAGCAAACTCAGGTCTGGAGCCAAACCGTCCATAGCAAACAAAGCCTATGTCAGAGTCTTCTATAGTAAAC
>JABCKU010000287.1:0-16263 GCA_018221655.1 Myochromella boudieri | reverse complement strand
TCTCTGTTAATCTGTGGTTCTCGGCGATCAATCGTGTAAAAGGTTCATTTCGCGATTAACACAGATTAAAAGAGATTGAATTCGGATCCTGGCACAAATCCGATCCCAATCACTGACACTCGATTTCACACGATTTGATTTTGGCTGGGCTTGATGATCTGACTGTCGATCATTTGGTGTTGGCTGGAAACCATTGCCCAACGATAGCCAACGATGAACGTTGAACGTTAACAAACGTCAATGAACTGCATTGTGTCCCATCAATATTAAATAACCACCATGACCCCCCATTGATGCACATTGCTTCAATAGGCCACATTCAATCAGGTTGAATATTGGTAGGCATTGGTACCAGTGACGGAAGAGGACGGAAGAGACCATAAAGTGATCCATTATATGTCATACGATTTCACTAACTTTACATTAAGTTGCCACTGCTAACACGAAGCAACACAATGTCGATGACGCATAATGCTGGAACACAGACCCACCAGAGGCCAGGGCCCAGCCTAACCATCAGAAAAGCACTTAATGGATCCGCCGAACTGCGGTAAAGCTCGCTTTGCACTCCAACGATCCACACAGTTGTTCATCCGATAAATGACACCCAATGACCTCAGTTGTAGGGCCAGAATTCGAAGATTTCTTTGTCTATAGTGAGACTCCTGGTGCAAAATACTAAGATAAAAACAGAGGAGGGGAAGGTCAGAAACCAAATATTTGAAGCGGAGACCAAATGTATATCACATGATCGCGTCTCGCCAATCGGAAACTCGCTTGGTGCAGCATTCACAACTTCACAGTCGTTTGGATTTAAATTTGCAGCCCGATAAAGTTTGAAGGTGACACAGACATTTGTGATCCATTCCAAGGTACTCTAAAAACCTATAACTATATAAATTTACTGATGTAGATACAAGTACAGGAAAAATTCCACCTTTCAGCTTCCCCAGCCTCCAGTTTACCTTCACCATCGCAACCGAAAAACTACATACCGTTTCGGATTACTTGTAAGAGGGACATATGATGTGGGTGTAATAGGCGCGTAACGGAAGCTACATGTGGAGCAGGAACCAAGGCTGCATAAACCTTAGAAGCAGTCATTTCCTGTGCAAATTTCGCGTCGGAGGTCGAAGTGCTATACATCCGCCTGATGAATTGGTCTTTCTTGGGCCCAGGCGCCATTGAGAAAAGGGCCATCATGTCTTCCACCAAATCCGCCGGAGGGCCTCTTTGCGCAAAAGTCTCCGTGGCCACCTGCTGAACCTTCGGCCGATGCTCTGCCTCTAACCATCGCATGAATTCATTGTCGGCTTCCTCAAGCGTTTCCAATGGATCACGCCCGTCCTTGCGCCTGCGTGGAGCAGTATTAGCGAGCGCTGGACGACCACAGCCATCCTCCAAAGTGACCGGGCTTGTTTGCTTGACGCGTGGCCCATGCTCGGCCTCAATCCACGGAAGAAATTCAGCGTCGTCGTCCTCAAGTGCTTCGAAAGGATCGCGCCGATACTTGCGAGGACGAGTCTCGACGACGTTCTCGACGGCTGTCGTGGCGGCTAATGCAATGACTTCGAAGTTGGCGAGAGCCTTGGCCATGGGTAACACAGGGATAGGCGCGAAGATTGTTCTGCCATCCTCTGTAACGATGCAACGGACCCTGTCGTCGTCTTCATAGTCTGAAGTGGGGATGGAGGAGCTCCTAGAGTCTGGCCTTTCGGACGAGACAGCGTCATCGGAAGAGCCAGTGACTTTGGACGCTGAAATATGGGCTGGTGCACTGTTTTCGATGATGTCGGAGGGACCGAAGGTCGGAACATGAGACTCATAATATGATTCTGAAGTGTCCGAGAAAGGATCATAGGGGAGGGGGTTGGTGCGAACATGCTTGGGAACTATCACGTCGGTTTTGGCAACCTCGGCATCAGCAGTAAGAGTACCCTGCACGAACTCAGGAAGGAAGGAATCGGTGGATTGAGGGGAGGAATCAATATCGTCGGTGGTGGTGGTGGAACGTGCAGAGGACAGAGAATCGAAGGAGTATGATTCGACAGAGTGGCCTACAGAACTGGTGTCGAAGGAACGGGGCATCCGAGCCATCCATCGATGCTCGTTAACTTCGGTTTGGGAAACAACCGTTGAGCCCCGCCTCAGCTCTGCGAGATCATTCACCAAGGCCTGATAGTTCTGAGGGAAGGCCAAGGAGAAAGGCTCCCATTTCGTAGCACGACTCTTTGTCTGCGTCAATCAAGAATCAGAAATCGTTGCTCACCGATGAGCAGGCTTCCTCACCGTAGCCTGCTTGGGCGAGCATTTAGACAGGGAACCAGTCGCTCCCAGTGGGTCAGCATCAAAGACGAGGCGCCGCACTGAGATAGTTTTTGACATGGGGTATTTGTGGTGGATGCGAGATATATGAGTGGGGTATATTATCAATTGATACGAGTGAGTCGATCGAGTAAAGCGTTCAGAGTACGGGGGGACTGATCAGTGTGTCATATATACAAGGGGGATGGAGGGGGATGGGCGTTCCGCTTAGGAAACCGCGTTTCTGGGCCATCCAATTTATAGTCCGCACAAAGATAAGTCAAAGCGTGTAGCCAGGACCAGCCCACGTGATCGCGTTCCTTTGTCAAAGCGTGGCCCTCGGCTATGACAATGGCTACTTGAGCCTTTCGGGACTTTCCTTGAACACGTTTACCCGTTGGCCAGGCCAGGGAATTAGACAATACCTCCTGATTCTCCTAACAGAGGTGGCAAGGCTATACATCACGAATAATACCTTTTCCCGAAACGTCAAGAACCTTGGAAGTACTATGGCGATCATACATATACATGTGCTTGGGGGGCATCTATGTGGTAGCATGTGGTCGACAATTGGGGTTTCGGTCATCCATCAGTGGCATTTTCAAATAGATGGAAACTGCTGTGACACAGATCGCTGAACAATGCCTTTTTTTCGAAGAGCATGTTTTGATCAGACCTGTTAAAAGAGTGGTAATCCGTTCAGGTCGTTCTGGTGAATCCTACACACAACCTACAAGCGATCTTGATCATAATAGTAGTAAGTTACATTCATTTCAAGAAATATTCTTCTGATGCGCAGCTTGTTCAGATAGGTGTTTTCAGTTGAGTGGCATTTCGTGAAAAGATGGGCGTTGAGACACCTTACTTTACAATCTAATGGCTATTGAATGTAATTCTTACTTCAGAGATCGCTGAGAATCACGTTTACTTATTGTCAGACCAACGCAGGAACCTTGTCCACTTTTATCAAGTTTTGTTACGGTCGTCAAAATGTATCTTTGTCTATGTGAAAATCATAAGCCGAGCACCCTGTAACCTTTGTTACGATCGAGTTCACCCAATCCCAGCTGTTTTTAATGCACTGACAAGGTCTGCACAGACGGGATGGCTCCTCGAAGGGCTTGCTCGCACTTGCTGAGATCGTCCTCCAAGATTTTTTTGACACGTAACGTTAGGCATCTTAATTTCCAATCTGTTAATGATGAAACCTTGCTAAAATGTCAGGTAATTCTCGACAACAGCCAGATTGAGACTCACCTTGGAGTCTTCATTGAAAAATGCGGTATCAAGCATTGAACTGCTTAAATGAAGCATCTCCAGAAAAGGTAATTTCTTTGCCACTAGCATGAGGAGACTGTAACTAAGCAAATCCGTGGACATGGTCAAGTTTTTCAGCCGATTTTCCCCAGTGAAAGCGCTTGTGATGTTTTCAAGGTCTATCTCTGAGAAGACTCTGCCATCCATAGTTAGGGAAGTAATCAAATTCTTTAAATGGTGGAGAGTTTGAGAGGTAGAACGAACGGAAACCCTCTCTAGGTGTAGATTAAATTCTTCTGACTTGATCTGCCCACCCTGTGAGTTGTACGTTTGATACCATTCATTCTCTCTAGGGTCCACCATCGAAGGAGGCAGTGGCCCCAAAAATCGGAGGGAGATCTCTTGAAGCTGGGCTGCATGTCGGTTTAGTAACTCATTATGTCCAGATACTTCGGCAAGTTGAGAAAGGCCACCCTTGAAGGAATATCTGATATGACACTTTTCGAGCACTGAAAAATGTCGCAATCGCTGAAAGAAGGTGGGGATGCAACGTGTATAGTGCCCGTCTTCGAAGGAAAGGTTGAGGGTACGAAGGGTACGATGGTGATTATTTATGAAGGTGCTATGAGTTCGGCCAGCAGGGGTATATTTGAAGCTAACGTCTGGTTCGTTGGATTGGAAAATCCCATGTCCAATTTTTCAAGGGATAAAAACGTTAACAGCGGCTGCGAAAAGATTCGCTGGAAACCAGCTAAGGTAGTGCTCGTCGTAAGGCTTCGGATATTATCCGCGAATCTTACTATGCCAGTCGTGAATGCCGCAGCTAGGTTGTCATCTTTTGACAACAGTGAGTCTGGTTCCCCAGCAATAATTCTCAACGAATTCACGTTCGTGAGCCTGACATTGTTTAGTCCTTGTTCGATCTGCTCTAACTGCGCAGGGGTAGCAGGGCTGATTCCCGATCTCAACCATAGTCGGAGGGGGCGAACATATAAGGATGGTATCAGATGACTGATAGGCCTTGTCACTTCTCTTTGGCACAATAATCAATTGTGGACTGGACTTACGATAGGGACTTCACAGTTTCATTTAAACCTGAATTGTGATCAAATGATGCGATTCGATATTTTTCCTCCATAGCAAGCTTGAAAAAAGTGCGATTGAGAGGAAATAGCCTGATAAGACATTTTTTAGGCAGGTGCGAGGCGATTTCGCTCCACAGTTCAGGTGGGAAGTCTGCTCTTAGAGTCATTTGTGTGCCCGAGATGAAGCAGTGGCTGGTACTCGAAGTGGGAGTTGACAGAAGCCCAGGTTGACAGGTGGCGAAAGTTTCAATGACAGGCAGATCATGACACGTCTGCATCATCAGCCTCGACTACGTATTTGGCAAGACCTAGACCTGGACACGTCCTTCAAAGGTCAGAGTACACAGTGCCTATCCTCCATTGCCCAGACTACGATGTCGACTGACTAGTCGAGAGTCAATAACACTATTTTATACGATGTTACTTTACATTTGATGCCTCCCTCGACTTTAAAAAGGAAGACGTATGCCTTGGTCCGCCACAGGAGGGGTCTTACCATTCCCAACCATTACATGTGTACCCGTACTTGTTATATCATCCACAGTAATGAAAAGGTAGGCTTCCAGGGAACACCCATTAGCCAGGTTATCGGAAGTACACGATTTCAAAGACTTACCAGGCCCAGGAGGATATACACGGTTGTTGGGCGGACTAATGATGACTATACTCTTGCCATTCGGAGAAAGCACGGCATCTAGGAAAACGAGCCTAGCGCTGGAGTGGAAGGCATGTGAAGAGAAACCAAGGTCCATGAGCGCAACTGCACATCGAAGTCAGGACAGTGGTATCGGAGTTTGCACAGAAGCAACACACCTTTGATGCTCGTGGGCTTCAGATTCGTAGGGATGTCCACAGAGACCTTGAAAGCATGATTGAAAGGGATAGTATTGGGAACGTCGCGCAGTATGGGTCGCGCAACGCTCATGTAGGGTGGATTGAGGTATTCGGCGCGGTACTCACTTGGGAACCAATGAAATACGAAATGAAGAAGGATTTGACTTGGAGGTGGCTTACGTATGATATTGAGTTCCGTTGACACGGCCACCGTTGGGATTCGAACCAGCGATGAACACATTACTGGTGGGATCATGAACTAGTTAGTGAATCTATTGAAGTCGACGGCTTTCATACTTACCCGTTAGGTGTCAAAGTTACCACGGAATGATACAAACGCGCGATTTCAGAGGAGGGCATGCCTTCATTGGTGAATCTGCGTCCGAGTGGAGCATTTGGAGTATACAGCACAGGCTTGAGTCTGGAAGAAGCGGGGTTTCTCAGTTCAGCAACCAGTGAGAACTTAACTTGGCTTACGCTGGATGGTCTGCGTTCGATTGTGCTCCAACGGGGTCCCTTACACCTCCGAACGCTGCATAACCGGTCTCTCCACCATTTATAATTAACACCTTTCCGTTAGGCATCAGCACCATCTCCGGCATCATTCTCCCCTCCATCATTCTTTCTACAACCCAACCTCTCCTAATCCCCTCTGGCGTTAGCGTGATCCTACTGCATTGATCAGAGGCTGGGTCCTGTGAGGATAGCTCCGCGGGCTGCGTTGAATCGCTTATGTTCGAGCCACCGCACACGAGAACCTCGGGTATGTAGAGTGGAGGGGAGAGTGGTAGGAGGGTAGCGGTACCGTCGAGAGGATTAGTTACACGGACACCGTTCGGAATGTCCGGAAGGGATATTTCGATACCAGTTGCGACATCATAGATGATGGACTGGTTATTGGCGATCATAAAGACTTTGCCATCTGGCAGAGCGAAAATCCTAATGGTATATGCAACTAAGCTTGAGCGCTAGACAACCTTGAATAATGGGTGGTTTTACCTAGGGAAGAGATTTGCTGGGAGGCTACGTTCAAGAAACGGTGAGGGGCGTGGTATTCCATTGTCTTTCTTCGGGAAGAACTCGAAGCTGTTGACTGGATCTGTGTTGTAGAATGGTGTACGGTCATGAATACCACCAACAATCATCTATGCACCCTCCATCAGAACAAACAAAGTAGAAATATCGGGCACATCATACCAGAGATCCGTCGAAAAGTCGCAACGAAGACGGATACCACCTTGTTTCTGCGAGATGCAAATTCTGTGCGTCCTCGAATACAGTGCAACCAGAACCGTCCCAATTAGTACATGGTTCAAATAACCGAATGATCATGCGTCCATCAGTGTCTGGCTCAGTAGCTGGATTTTCCACTTGCTGCCCGCCGACATGGACCTATGTAAATAAACAATCAAGTTCGGTCAGCGAGTGCTTATTCCCGCCTAATTTAGGAGGTCACCATAGTTCCATTACTCAAAAATCCACCACTAGCACAAAACGTGTCCGAAATCAATTCCAGCGGTGTAGCTGTATTTGTTTCGAAATTCCACAATGCACCCCAAGCGCCATGACCATTGATCTGCAATGGGTCATTCTGCACACGATCGAAAAGGACGGCAAGGTTTGGCGAAACGACAATGGCCTCCAGAGCTAAAATCCCGGTTGTGCCATTCTGAACGAATTGCCAGGTTGCAGAAGGGGGTGCTGCCAACGTGAGGAGCAGAAGAAGAAATAGACAGAATTCAACTGAAGAACGCATAGCAGGGGTGAGCCTAATGTGTCAATGGATCTTGCATACATACGTTTTTATATAGGTGGCTTTGTATCCTGCAC
The DNA here is from genome assembly GCA_018221655.1 of Myochromella boudieri. Taxonomy (NCBI): domain Eukaryota; kingdom Fungi; phylum Basidiomycota; class Agaricomycetes; order Agaricales; family Lyophyllaceae; genus Myochromella; species Myochromella boudieri. The sequence continues at coordinate 8,953 of JABCKU010000287.1, read as the reverse complement.
CACTATCGGATCCGTCGCTTAGGTGTGCGTACGACTTTCACGTTCCGTCCTCACAGCTGTGGGCTTTGCATACCAGAATCAGGAGGTACAGGGTAATCGAAGCGTGTAACTCCCGATTGTATAGTACAAGTCACTGACGCCGTTGAAGTTAGCGGATAATCAGCTTGTGATCTGCACTTGTATGTAGCCTAGCCTGTCCTGTTATTCTCACAAATGCCATCTTGGCGTGCCCATGAGATGATAGAAGAGGTATGTCCGAGGCAAGTAACGCGTCAAAAAGGTAGTGGTCGCTACCAAGAGCTTTTTTGTATTCGCCAAGAGTAAATCGTTGTGAGTGCTCGACTACGAAGTTTGGAGATTTTGGAGATTCTCCCAGACGAAGTAGTTCATCAAGAAAGGAACCAAAAGACAGGATACAGCCCGGAGAGATGGAACTAGTTGATGCAGCCGCTCTATACCCGCATCTTCGCCAATATGGACATGCGGCTTTCACCTCGACTCGGGACCAACGCCGTGTCAGTGGGTGCCGGAACTTACAGTAACGTGGGTTATCCTATCGGTAATAAACCAGCCCGTGAGTGCAGATTAGTTTATACGGAGGATAAGCGGGAGTTCCAATGGAATTTGTGGACTGTCAACCACGGGGCAGTGGGTGCCCGGTTTTAGAGACATGGTGAGAAGTCAACTTAATTTGGTTTCGCCCAAGTTTCGCCACACCCCCGAGGGGCTTCTGCCAAGCACACCAAAATAAGCCGGGCCGAATTTTTCAATTTTCCAATGAACGGGCGAAACTGAAGGATGGACCCAGAGGGCTTGCAGAGGGCAGGCGTATGTGTGGATGTACGTTCGACCAACGATTGTGGATTTCTCAGGTCCCTTACTAAGGCTAGACATGTCTAGCAAAGCATAGGCTTCAAAGGAAATGCAACACCGTCATCTGTGATACACGGGGGCTTGGAGGTTGGCTCTTACACCTCCTTTTTAACCTCCTCGATACGCCTGTTCAGTTCCTCCACGCTTCCAAACACCTCCTGAAGCTGAACTTTTCCTTTTCCCCCGCCCCATCCTCCCAGTTTTTCCAACCTTTCCACCGTCTCTCTCTCCTTCGATACATTCACATCACCAGGCCAGAACTTTTCTGCCTCGATCAAGTCCGCTTTCGCCTCCCTCAGCCTTCCCAACCCCTTTCTCGCCTGCGCCCGCCTGAAGTATGCTTTAGCCTTCAAGTCCTCTGCCCCTACTCTTCTATAGCCAATGCGATCCAACGCTTGATTAGTGCTGTTTTCCACCGCGTCGTATAGCCCCAGCTTTAGCCCTGCAGCGGAGCGGTTGAGGTGGTACAGAGGTTCGGCTGCGGATAGCTCAACGCAAGCACTATAGATGATAAAAGCCTCCTTGTAGTCTGCCCTCGCAAAGGCTGCGTTCCCAAGGGGCTTGAGTCGCACGGCAATCGCGCCTTGCTTGGCCCATTCAGCCTTTTCGCATATCATCTGCTCCGCCAACGTCTCGCCTGTGCGCTTGCGTCGGTCGGCATCGGCAGTCGCCATTTCCTGCATTCGCCTAGATGATGAATCGATGCCACGATAAAGACATTATTTAACGTAATTCAAGTGCACCACTCACTTCATCAAATCCTCAAACCTCTTGGGATCCTTCAGGCGATCCGCGAACCGGTCGTCGTCCAGCAGGCCAAGGCACATGCCGAGGGAGAAGGCAGACAGATCGTTCGCATTTAGGGAGTTGTCTGGCTTGGGCTTCGGTGGGTTAGCCTTGTCATGATTAGTTGAACTGGGAGAAGTCATATTGGTTCTGAAGTGTGAAGATCAGAATATATAAAAAACATTGGATCTGGATAAGCTTCCACCGAGTCGGAGACTCGGAGGACCTGAACATGGTCCAGGCTCCATGGGTGCCTGGATCAACATACATGTGTATCATAACACGTTGCAACTTGGTGACACGACTCGGACCATGACCCAGCCTACCTGTCGGTAGCTGTCGGTTGAGCAATTGTTTCCTCAAGTTAACCCATTTTTGAATGGAACGCTGGCAACGATCGGCTTTAATCCACATGTTCTGTCACTTCATCCCTTCAGAAGGGTTATATGACTATCCAATATCCAAAAGCTTGCCAATCTGGATAGTTGTACTGCGTTCCTAATCACTCGCTCGCTCCAGAGAAGCTGTACTGTATTTCGAAAATTAATTTGACTTGTCCTGGCTTCCGTGGGTCATTCATTCAACCATCCTGCTAAATCCATCCTTTGTAGCACTGTCAATCCCTAGATCGACAATTCGGATGCATGTATCTTACCTCCTATGCAAGTTCTGCTGTAGAGGTAGGTGAGTGTGCATTGGGCAGTATAAGATCGGAGTTATGGTGTCACCCGTGGCTGTGGGCGGGGCTGGGAAGTTCCAACGGAATTAGCAGAGACTCGTGGCGGCAGGAACTTGAAGCAGGGCGTTTTGGAAATGTCAAAAAAGCAATAAAACGAAAAACACACGAGCGTATGATACGCATGTGATCAGGACACGCGTTATTTCAGTATCATAGTAGTGACCAAAGTTAGGAACCCGGGTGATAAGGTGGGCTTTGCAAAGTAGTTCAATCACTGAGGGCACAAGGGCTAAAACAGATAGATCTGGATGCCCGGGTGATGAGATTTTAGCAGAGCATAAATGCAGGCATGTACACGGACCACATTAATGAGAAAGCAGAGCTTGGGGAGGGCAGACTTAAGATCTGGTGGCAGGTGAGTCAGGGGTTATTGACTAAGGCATCCACCTTCACTGGCGGTGGGACTAGAAAGTCTGGAAGTTGGCGCATCGCAGTGATTCTTCAAAACGTCAGTTGTTGGCGAGCAACTTACAAGTCTGCGAGGACTTGATTGTAGGCTTAAAGTGACACGCCCACGTGATCATAGCGCGTACATCAACAGTTTGAGAGGCTTGCCTATCAAAGAATCGGTTACAAGTTTAACCATACTCCCAGATTCATAGGAATGCCCACAGGACCCACTGGGTTCAACAGGCAGTATTGCAAGACAAGGAAAAAAATTGTGTGTATATAATCCCTAGAACGTTCAGATACAAATGTATGACCGTCTAGTGCTAGGTTCTGACTGTATATTAACTTTGATGACTGGTGATAGAAAGGGAAAAACACTCACCAGACACTATTCTCACCAGTAACTTCCGTCAGGCTGATCGTTGTCGAATTTGGAGACGCATTGTTGAATTCAAGTGAAGTGTGAGAAACACAATGACCTCTGCTATCAAGGTCGGCCTCCGACCTAATCACCTCGACGAGATTGGCGGATATTGAACGCAGCTTTGGATCGCGGAGGTTGAGCATAAGGCGCGATATCATTGTGGATGATAAACTACAAGCTCATAAGCTTGCAAATATACAATGAAACAAGTGGGTATCCTATGCACATGTTGGCAGAAGGCGTGAAGAAGCCCTGTTCATGTCCCTACGGGATACATGCCCGTTCCAATCATGAATTTTTAGGAACGATACAATGCAGACTCCTCACCGGTAAAACCTAGAGATAGATGTCATGGATTGCTAGTGAGATTATGAAGGCATTCGACATACAAGGAATGAGATGATGTTTAGAAGGGACACGATTGCCATGATTCTGAAAGCAGACCAACATACTCCAGTAGGGATCTCTGCCAATAGATAATCTAAATCTCACCCGAAGTACATGCAACCTGAAGATGTCAACATTGAGGATGAGAAACAATCAAATTTTAGATAACACACCATCTCGAAGCAGGATATTCCACAAGGACCGATGGCCCATACGACTCTGACCAATAGACTTGTAAAGAGTCATAGCGAATATTATGATGTCGAACAACAACAGCCCAGCCCATCCTGCCGCCATGCCTGCCAATTCGGGGGGTATGTCAGTAAAGCAATTGTAGTCATTTACATTAGGTGACACAAACGGATGGCACTAGGTACGAACTTGCAGTGAGCCACGATGGGCAAAGAGAGGCTAGGGAAAAACTCGCCTATCATTTCCCATTAGTGGAAGACAGCTTACCCGCGATAGGAGCTCCGTGGTAGCTATTTCTTTGTGTCTGGAGACGATCATCTGTAAATCGAGCTCAATTGCTATGAGTAAGTGTAATGATGGAATCATTCTCACAACGGCGGATAGGGTCACTGCCACCCCGCAAGCACACAAGAAGAAAAGGACTTTGGTGCTTCGGTTGTAGAGCGCATAGGTGCGCATAATCAGCAGAACTGTGGTCGAAGAGCCAAGTGAATATCTAGCGATGCTGATTAACGCAGGGGCTTACTTCCCACTATGAGTTGGATGATGACAACGAGATACTGGTGGTACGAAGAAAGAGCGTCACATCTGTTAGATTCAATTACTATTCATTTGACTTGTTGGACCAGATTGAACCCACATCTGGGTAGTACAAGCTCAGTAAAGGGGGATAGTGATATGAGAAATTATTCTCTCACCTTACCCGAATTTGGGTGGTGCATATCCCAGTTGAGGTACTGTGGGATAATAGGGATGTGGCCGAAGAGTGAAAGATAGCGGTTAAGGTAAAAAAACACCGAGGCCCAAGAAATACGCCTTTTACACCAAAATCGGTCGACTTCGGCGGGCAGCGTCAGGACGTAGTCATAGTAAAGGATGGCTAGAGCAACCTCGTTGGAATCAACCAGATTGGAGCTTGTGAAGGGGACGTACCAAATGGCGCGAGGTTGACATAGATACTAGGAGCCAATAGAATAAATCGGTTATTTGAGACGACGGCGGGTGACGAGAAGGAAGGCGGACAAACGACTGTTGTAAGGTATCAGAGGCAGCCAAGTCTGCAACGTCCAGCATTGAAGATCGTCGTGAATTGATGGGTGACTTGTGTACTAGTAGTCGGTATGATAGATAGAAAACAGGAAGACTGAAAACAGTGATGAGGCCAGCTCGATAAGAAGTGTTGCTAAGAGGGTAAGCATGCATAACCACGTTATATGTCAGGTAGTATACTGGTCGAGATCACTGGTGTATGCGTACCCCCAAGTTTGACGATCAGATTGGCTTGATGAGGTGGTGGCACATCTTGGATTCTGATGAACTCTGTGTTCTCTCTTAAGGAGTCGAAGTGTGCGGTGGCTGGCTTGTTTTCTATAAATAAGTGATATGAAGGGAAAGGCCCTGTCGTTTTGATGCTCAAGAAACCTTGCAAAAGATGTACCCGTGTGCTGTGTCCAATGAGATGGTATCTATGCAAGTCAGGTACCTCTTGATAATAGGAAGGCGGTTTTGTAGGCGAAAAAAAGAATTTCTTGTTCAAGTTGAGAGACTCGCTTCTCCGTTTGGAGTATGTACGACATATTTTTTTTCGTGATCAAGAGTGAATCCAAAGCGAGGTACAATCTGATATCAAAAGAACCCCATATACCTGATATTGGCCAGTGAGGCCAACCATTTTGAGGGTGTTTTGGCAAGGGTGAAGGAACCAGGCTTGTATAGCATGGGCAAGATCCAGGAGTCCGACGTCCCAGTGAACTAAAGACAGAGATATGCGCATGCTAGGAGACGACATGAACTAGTCCCTCCAGGGAAGTTTGATAGGCGCCGTGTGGTGAGCGTGGACCGAAGAGTGAGGAGACACCTATTTTTGTTGTGTGGGCGGCAATCGACACCGAAGCGTAGCCTGGAGTTTGATTGTTGTAAGTGTGTATTACACTTGGTGGTTGTGTCCGGGGTGTTGGGTGTCGTTATGTGTGGCCATGTGTCATGAGTGACGTTAACGTGATGTTTCTCTTATGCGTTAACCGATTTTAAAATATGGATTTGGAGTTTTTAACGCCACCGGATCGCGTTGAATATCGACCGTTTTATACCGAGGCATGTGCGTGCCGTTGTCATGATCATTATTCTCGCCATCTTCTCGGCAGTCCTCCCTTGCTCACCCACGATGATCGATGAACACAAATGTACCGCCCCCAGCCCCACCTCGCCGATCACTTTCCCCAAACTGGCAGACATTACGGCCGACCACTTGTACCTCCCGGAGGAGATCAGCATCCAGGGGCCTGATGATAACCCTCTGCATAATGATAGGCTGCGGTGTTCGTGGGGACGTGATGAGCATATTCTGATTAAGAATTGTCCAGGATCCAGAGAAGTCGAAATACAGGGAGGAGGTAGAGCTCCATGCTCGCCCACATCTCCTTATCACAGGTGACAGCCCTCTCGTCTCGTAACCTCAGCAGCGCCCCTACCATACTTTCCACCACCCCAGCATCCTCGTCCCCGTCCCCATCTTCAAATTTCCCACAGCCGGCACCTTGAGCTCGCACATGCATCCACGCTCTCAAGCCCCACTTGTGCTCACTGACATAGATGTCTTGGCTAAAGTTCCTACCCCCCCTCCAACGCAGAGGCGAAACCGCTCCAGGATGACCATTCAATATTGGCATCGGCCTCCCTCTCTTTCGCTACCTCCTAGATCCACCTCGTTACCAACATCATGTATGTATGTTCGAGCCCAGGGTGCGGCTCAGGCTGAGGTATGACAATCATAGTGTTAACTTCGTTATCGGTTTCAGCGGCAGTGGCACTGGCAGCGTCGGTGTTTGTAGTACTGCTGGTGGCAGCAGCGCCGTTCCCCGTGTCCCCCATATCCCTACCCTGACCCTGCATGGCAGCTGTGCCCACACTGACATCGAGCACTGGCGGTGGAAGAGGAACGCGCATGCCACATACCACAGCTAAAGAAAAAAAGATATCTGATTAGGATTTCACGTCCCAAATACCAGAGGGGCAAAGGGAGACAAATGAAGAGGCTACTCACCGTCTTCAAAGACTCTGCCGTATATAATCTAATGATAGGGGGAATTGGGGGTTGATTTTCAATGTGTTCAGTGCATTAAGAATGCCTAGTTGACTCTCATGCGTTTGACGGTTTGAAGAGCAACATTACGTGGTCAGTGGTTTGCCGTTTTTGACCGCTGCTGGTGGAACCAAAAGCCACGAGGGTTGATGCGTCATTAGGGCTCTCCAGAACTCCAGCTGTTAGTGGAAGTAGTGGTAGTAGGGAGGAGGATAAGTTTAACGTTGCCAGTAGCACCCCCACGTGATCGGGACGCGTGCATCGCTTGGCCTGAGGGACTTGTGTCGGACTCATTTTGTCATGGTTCACTACATCCATATCTCATAGTACTGCAATTTGTGCACCGAGTGCGTCTGTTGCTCAAAAATATCCACTGGAGTGTACCTTTTACCAGATTTGGCCATTTTAAACGAGCACCTGACTACAATACATCATATACGACCCTACGGGCCGTCCTGTTCAATCCGTGTCCGATATTTGTTTGTTCTATAGATTTGTCCGTTTTCGAGCGAATATGATACATTGCTGGTATGGTACGGTTTCTGGCTATACTGTCACTTTACAGGCTTGTAATAGAAGGAAGGGATACTCAACGGATGACGTCAAGATAGATTACGGAGGCGCTGTAGTCGTCGAACTTGAAAAAGTGTTGTTGAATTGGAGTAAAGTACCAATAGTGCGGTTGCTCGAATTACTACATCCACTCGGTGCTCCTGTGAGACCAGATTGTGAGCTCAACTTTGGGTCACGGAGGTTGAGCATAAGCCGGGAGATCATTGTGGATGATAAACTGCAACTCCACATGCTTGTAAGCTGACGGTGAAATAAACGGATATCCTACGTACATATTGGTGGGAGTTGTGAAGAAGCCCCGTTCATATTCCTGCAGAGGTCGCGTTCTCTTCAATCGTTGATTCTTATTAGGAATGAAATCCAGGCTATTTACCGGTAACACCTTGAGATAGATATTATGGATTGAGCGAGTGATTTCTTGGTGAGAGTCAACGTACAAAGAATGAAATGATGTTTATAAGGGACAAAGTTGCCATGATCCTGAGCACAGACCAACACGCTCCAGCAGGAATCTCTGCCAACGGAAAATCTAGATCTCACCCAAAGTACATGGAACCTAAAGTTGTCAGAGTTGTCAACACAGAGGATAAGAAGTGGTCAAATTAAGAGTAGGGAACATACCATCTCGAAGTAGAATATTCAATAACGGCCTATGGCCCACACGACTCTGCCCAATAGACTGGTAAAGAGTCATAGCTATTATCAAGACATCGGACACCAGCTGCCAAATCCACACTGCTGCCAAGCCTGTCAAGTTGGGGAGTCGGTCAGCATGGCGATTATAATCGTTTGCATTGGGTGGCACGAACGGACGGCACTTAGTATGTCATTACATTGTGTTGTAATGAGGCCGTAAAAGAGCTCACCTATTATGGTCTATTGGCGAGACACAGCTCACGCGTGGAAGCTCTGCGATTTCCTTCATTTTATGCCCGGAAGCGATCATCACCTATAAAAAGGAAATGACGTATTTAATTACTACAGGGTTGGAGGGAAGTATGGCGATTGAACTACACTCACGGCGCCGAATATAGACATGGCCAAACCCATAGCACAAAGGAAGGAAAGGACCTTGGTGCTCCGGCCGTAGAGTGCATGGATGCGCATAATCAGGAGAACTATCGTTGAGGGCAATGTGAGTCTCTAGTAGTGTTCGTTTGCATCGACAGGGGGGCTTACTTCCTACTATGATTTGGGTTATAACAGCAAGATATTGATGGTACGAAGAAAGGGCAGCGCATCTGATACATGATCACTTCCATTACCACTACATTGGCTACCCTGCTAAGCCAAGAATATACTCACATCTGGATAATGTATTAGCATTAGCCCATTGAGGTTAATAGAATGAAATGTGTTGTCTCACTTTAGCCGAAGTTGGGTGGTGTATATCCCATGAATGTTCGAAGGCGATAGGGATGTGGCCGAATATTGAAAGGTAACGGTTGAGGTAGAAAAATACCGAAGCCCATGAAACACTTCCTGTAAACCAGAAACGGTCGACTTC
>JABCKU010000286.1:0-16353 GCA_018221655.1 Myochromella boudieri | reverse complement strand
GCTCTGGCTCTTCGTCTACGTCGGTCAGCACAGTAGAACTTCAACGAAGTGACGCACGGTGTGATGAAGCACACTTCAAAACAAACACAATAAATTTATCTGGTTGAAGTGACATCCAAACAGGGGAACTTGAGCTGGTCTCGTTTCAATACTACACGTGCCGAAGACTCCTCATCGCTGTCCTTCGTACCCAACAACCTCCCTCTGCTGAGTGCACCCCTTTTTTACTTCGTTTTCGCTTGTAAACCTAATGAAAAATACCGAATTTTCTCTCTGTGTTTTCCAAAGCAATAGAAATTTTCATAGGCTCTACGTTGGTTGATGGGCAGCATTCATTGCTCATACTGTATCTCCGTCTTAAGTTATTCTCGAAATCTATGCGCTTGAGACGGAAGACTAAAATTTAAAAGAGACTCCGATGTGGCTTCGGATATGTCAGATCCGTGCTCATGGGCGATCCTACGGGCTTGACATTTCGGTGAAGACCATGACCGACGTAACTGTGTCATATCTGCCCTAAAAGTTTCCCTCCTGGCTGGCCTTGAACATATTTTGCGTCGGGACTGGGGTTCTGGAATGGTTAGATAGTTAGGGTGCCGACCTATGCTGTGTGCCGGGCGATACATAGGCTAATGACTTCGTCTTAGTTAATATTCCTCGCCGTACGACAAAGCCTTAGAATCTATGGACGACTGCCAATGATGGGCTCGATTTCATCTGCTCCCGTGTACAAAGCTGGCCATAGCACTCAATATAAGTTTTCCCTGTCTCAATCCTTCTTTACCGTAGCGCCCCTTACCAGAACAGGAAACCTCATTACCAAATTTCTGGGCTATACAAATGGGCTTGACTCTTACGTCGCGATTCTATTGTTCGTATTTATCTGTCCATCGTTTTGGGTCTCCTTATATCTGACATGGCGCTATAGGATATTCTAAGCCATAGTACATGGACAAAGTGCAAGATTGACGAGGCATCATAACATCCTCTGTCGTCGAAATACTGAGTAATGGCCGCCTATAGATAATGTCCAACGGATCTCATTCAATTCCTCTCTTCTATCAGAATCCCAAGGGAACTTGGGGAGTTTACCAATACAAGAAGCAAGTCCACGGCGGACCGTGAAAGTATACGGCCAATACCTAGTATGGATAGGCCGCAGGCGTCCTGGTATTGACCCTGCTCGGCATGTCGTCAACGAAAAATTTCCTTGGAGTCCCAAATTTTCGGCTGTGCTCTTCTTTAAAGGCAGCCAGCTTCCACGTTCCCCGGGCTGCGGGTCTCCCGGCGGCGGCTATCCGTGGCCGATGGCTCAACCGACTCCGTAAGGTTAAGCGGCGGCCACTGCATGGGTGTAATGCCGCCGACCGCCAACGGCTACAGTGGCCGCAAAACCACAATCCCTAAGGAGTGTTACTCGTTGCAAAGAAGTCTAATCGACTGTTCCATTATCTCCTCGAGGACAGACGCGAAGAGTAGAATCCAGAGCATAACACCCGTTGCGATCGATATATGATATCGATGCCCACGTTCATCTCGTTTTGCTATGCTCGGATCGTGATCAATCTGCCATTCACCACGGGCCATGACCGAGGCACTCGAACTCGAAGCGTCACCGTTCATCAAACACCCCAGATTGAACAAAGCAGGGAGACGCTGCGGCCGAGGAAGCAAGGAAGCTCTGAAAATGACGGTGAAAGCCAGTGCTTGGACTTCATCATGACATGACACAAGAAGCCGTCGTACAAGGTACCTAGTTTGTGCCTAGGAAAGCTTGCGTGTCCTATATCACAAAAAACGGCTCCGGGTCGCGTCACTCTCTGACATCCGCATAATCTCAAGGCTCAACGTACGGAGGTGCTCGTAGATTCAGCTGCTCCGGAGTCGAAGGTAGCCGGAAACCGGTGATCATTAAACATATGCGATCTGCAAGGGCTGGTTTAACACTATAATCACTGATGCTACCCCGGATTTGTGATTGTTGTCAGCTGGTGTCTGGCAAAGATACACACCATCGTTCTCGAAACCGAATATACGTGAAGGCAGAGCGACGCCGATGGCGTTTCAGGCCAAAAGACGAGGCTCAGTTTCTCGAGGCGGCAAGTTCGCCGCATATAGCGTGATTCTGTCAAGTAGGGGATGCCAGGATCAGAATAGAGCGCGGTTTTACTTTGAAGTCCATAATAGGTCTAGGGGTGAACGAGCGTGGCGTGTATTTGACTGATAGCAACAAAATATACTCACCTTTAGCTGTAATTTGTCGTGAAGGGGAAGGGGATATACTATACCTTCTTTGAAACCAAGTCCCATTCCCATTAGTACCAGGGGACCTCAGGGAGGCGAAAACACTAGAGAAGTTCCCCTAATGATGGACGGCAACACTCCATCCAGGGCGGCACTCCACTCCCGCGAAAGCAACCAGAGGGGCTCGCTTGTAGTGTTCGGTTTCTGATTCACGATGGAGACAGAGGTCTATTTTGGTTAGTAGAGGGCGCGTGATGCGGCACAGATAACATAAGGAGAAACCTGGAGAAACAAAGCGGGGCGGGGCGGGCGGGGGACCGGTGGAGAAGCAGAATCAAAGACTTTTCTGCAATTTCTGATTCCATCCTTTGCCCACCCAGATACAGACAAAGGTGGTGATGGTATTGGAAGGAACTTGTAGAACACCGGAGTGTCGTGATTGGCGGTCCGCGGAGACTGCCGGCGGTCGACGCCGCCCCCGGTTCTTTTTACATCGACCATCATTATCACTGCCAGCTCGAGCAGTGAGCAGAGTAGCCTCGAGGCTTTAACTATGAGATCGAATTCAAAAAACGACTACGACCCGGATCTTAGCTGTATCTAATTATATTGCATATGAATCAATCTGCAGCTGTGCAGGGTAAACTATTCCGACATCGGCGAGCGCTCATCTCATCACGATTTGGAATTCAAAAGTACTGATACTACTGAAGCCGTATTCATCCATGGCTTGCAAATCATGTTCTAACTTTCGATTCAAGGGATGGCGCAATCGATATCAGGTGAGCCCCTCTGTCTGATGGGAGAACCCAAAAGGATGACAACGGCTCGCCGCCACCTATACATAGGATCTCTGCATCTCGGAAACGATGTTTACATGCTTGCAAAGATATGACATACGTGCGTCCTGATTATGGGTAAATGTCCCTAGTTGTGTCGACCCTGCGTGTTGGACCTTGGGTTGGACCTAGAGAGGACCCCGCCGGCGCATCAGAATACCGAATTCATGACCTGAGTCAAGACGCCCATGAAAGTAGATATCTGCCAGTACTAGTTATTGGGTCCATTGACAAGGTACCTGAAGGAACACAATACTTCTTGATTTCGAACTTACCCTATCGCACAATCGTAGACTGCTATCGGCTCACCAAACGTGAAAAGCCATTTTAGGACGAAAGAGACGTCGACCACCATCAATGTCATGATCATCATCACGATCGACAATCGGGGGGTAAGCCCACTTCACCCCGAACAATCAATAGCTCACGAGACAAGCTTGCTGTACTTTACACTGACCGGACATGTACAGATGTTGCTTGTCACTCAGTCATTATTATTAAGTGCATATACATACTCGGTCTCTAAAGCGATCACTGGCCCTTCCAACCAATTGAGCCATCGACAAGCTACCTGCCTGCCTCTCGAACGCCAACGTCCCTTTCACCATCACTTTCGTGTGAATTTAACTTCATCTTGGATGATCTCTATTCAATCAGACCCACTTTGCACCGAAAACGCCCTCTCAGGTCCGCTATGAGAGAGGAGGCGCAAATCATGGATCAAGGGTTAGAGGGGGGTTGTTGCTCGTTACCCTTCTTACAAATTTGAAATCCAGGTCTGGTTACAGTCCATCCAGGGTCGGCCAGAGAGAGAGAGAGAGAGTCCTCTGAGACCGACTAAAATGATACCTATATCTTAATCATCCGAGTCATGCCCACCGTCCAAACAATATGAAGGCACACACAAATCGTGCCTACCCTCGCCTCGAGACCCCAAGGCATCTTAGTTAGTTCTGCCAACCGTCTACTCTATAGTTACCGATACTCCTGGACACTTAATTGCCAGTAGAGTGGAGTTTGGCGATAACTCCGACTCACGGACCGCCACTGCCAGGAAGGAGCTTCGGCCCTTGACTTAATGTCATAACGTTAACTTTGTGCTGAAATTGGACTTGTCTGTTCACTTGTTTTTTGTTCCCATGACCCCTTTGTACGTTTTGTCAAAATCTTGAGATCAAGTTCTGGGGCGGCGGCCGCTGTAATACGTCACGCATTTCCCAAGCCTTTGGCTGGAGTCTGAGTTGCATTTAGTTTTTCCATCAATCGCTTGATTGGGTCTGGGGAGGTAACTTTTGAGTAGGGAGGACCCACTTGAGTTGGTAGCTTGATGAGAGGTGAATGGGGTACCTGGACGACTTGGATACGTGGCTAGATATTAAGGATGACCGCATGCCAACAAGTCACGTAAACGATGTCCCAAACGATTCGAGCCAAGTACTTTATAGTAGTCGAATTCCGACTTAATTCTCCAGTCAAAGGCAGAAGCAAAAACCGATTCCAATTCCATGGTATATATCTCTTGTAAATAAATTACTACAATGTTACAACAGTTGCGCGTCAGCGCTCTCCTAACGCTACAAAATTTTTGTGTGAGAGGTCCCCACCTCCACCTCCGATCTAAGGTATCGGTACCAACAACAGCGAAAAACACGAAAAAAGAGGTATGTATTTCACACACGACGAGAAAAAGAAAAGAGGGCGCAAACACAAACGCAGAAAGGAAAGAAAACCAGTCAGGGAGAAAAATAAATGAAGGTGGGAGGTGGGGGTAAGGAGCGTATTCAGTTAAAACTTTAATTTCTTCTTCTTCAACTTCAACTTCTTCAATCTTCGACTTCTTCTCTTCTTCTTCTTGTCAACAAAACAAAAAAAACAACGCAGTACGTAAACAGACCTATGTAGAGATGCTGGGTGAGCGAGCGAGTGAGTCATGCATGTGGTGGGTGGGGGGTAGATAGGTAAGTAAGTAAAGCGTATACGCGCGTAAGGAGTTATAGTGATGGACGGACGCGCAGTAGGGGAAAGGGGGGAAGGCCATGGCCATGATTGCGATTTCATCGTAAAGGATCGAGCGTGGTTGGGTGCTGCCAGAGTGAGTGCAGTTTGTGGTGCGATGCAATGCGTACAAGAGCTGAGAGCTGGGGGAGCTGGGCTAGATGCATGTAGAGGCGGGGGGGTATATAGAGCGGTGCGAGTGAATCCAATCATCATCAGGGTGGGTGGGGGTGGGGGGTGTCAAACAAGCAACAAGCAACAAGTACAGAGGGCATAGGAGTAGGCAGTAGGCAGTAGGTATGGGACGCATGGAGGCAGCAGACACACCACACCACACAAGTTCGTTTTCGGTGTGGGGCCTGAGCGAATCTATGGGGCGGGCGATTGAATGTACGTGCCCGATGAGAGGGGTGGGATGCATAGGGGGTGACGAGGCAAGAGACAAACGAGAACTTGAGGCGGGCGGTCGAGACGAAAAAACAGACGAAAAAACGAAAGAGAACGGAGAGATCCGATCCCCCGATCAATTCATCTCAACACCAACCCCAAGCATCTCCATCCCCATCATGTTCCCTCCCATCCTCGGAATACCTCCGTACTCGCCTACACCCATCCCACCGACACCGACGCCCATGTAATCCCCAACTCCCATGCCCATGCCAACACCAAGCTCGTAGCTCGGGCTGTGCGAGCCTCGAGAGGAGTGGGAGTGCACGCTGCCGCTCCTTTCTCTCTGCTGCTGCTGCTGCTGTTGTTGTTGCTGGCGTATGGGCCCAGCATCGTCACCGGAAGAGGAGGAGGCAGGGGAGCCGACGGCTTGGACTGGGCCAGCGGTGGTGCTGGCGTGCGTTCCAGTTGGACTCGGGGTGGGGAGCCCGTGGCTCGTAGCGGGTGGAGTGAAGAGGCTACGTTGGGCCTGGATCATCATCTGGTTCTGGTTCTGCTGCTGGCCTCCGTTACCGCTGTTGTGGCCAGGATAACCAGGCGCAGGCGGTCGCCCTCCTCCAGCACCCCCACCATACATCCCCCACATCTTCTCCTGCTCATGCTGTTGCTGCTGCTGCTGATGATGATGCATCATCGCCGCCCTCTCCCTCTCCCTCATATGGATCTCCCTATCCCTCTCCCTCTCCCGGAGCTGGATCTCCCTCTCTCGCTCCCGCTCCCGCTCACGCAGGGCATGCGCGTGCTGCTGCTGGATGTAAGCGTGCTGTTGTTGGAGCATGTGTTGGTGGTGAGGGTGGTGTGGGAGACCTTGGGGGTAGGGGTGTTCGTATAACGTATCAAAGGCGGGGACGTTCGTCGGCCCTCCTCCTCCTCCTCCGCTGCCGCCCATGGAACCGGGACGGGGGAGGATGTGGGGAAGACCAGGGGCTCCACCGGTGGGTGTGGGAGGAGGCATGTTGTGAGCGAACGGGTTCTGGTGGTGGTGCGTCTTGAGCATGGCCAGCATGCGCGGATCGTCCAAGCCACCTGCACTAGGAGGCACACCACCCGTAGGAGAGGTAGCGTTACCTCCCTGTTGCTGAGGAGGAGGCGGTGGAGCGTCCAGCACGTCCATACCAAACTCCTCGTCCCCTAGGACGCCGTCCCCACCGACGTACCCACCATAGCCGACACCGTTACCAGTGCCGTCCATACCGTCATCGTCGTCGTCGGCTTCTTCTGCGCCGGGAACGCCAATAATGACTTCAAGTTCACCACCGATGACCATGCTGAAGCCCTCTCCGCGGACAGGCTCCTCGATACGCTGGATACCAGCGCGTTCACGCCACTCGTTGAGCTCGCGGCGGAGGGTGTCGGCCTCGAGCTTGAGGAGACGGAGTTCGCGGGAGGCGAGCATCCTGTGGCGGCGGGAGGCGTGGATGTGGGCGATGGAGGAGTTGACGATGGAAGATTTGGAGGGACGGCGGATCTGTGACAAGTTAGGGAGAAGCGCGGCGAGATCCTGGAGAGGATAAGTATTAATAAAATAATAATAATAATGGAGTAAGAGTGACGTACAAGGAATCGGCCGTTTAGAGTTTCACGGCGTTGGCGTTCGACTGCATTGTGGGTGGCACGCCGTTCGGCCGTGTTGGCGCGGCGGCTTGGTTTGCGTTTGGCTTGGTTCGGGGAAGCAGGCGTTGGTTGTTGCTGCTGCGACCCTGCCACTGCAGGAGGTTGAATCTGATTAGGCAAAGTAGGCGAAATCGGCGTGCGTGGTGCAGAGTTATTGTTGTTCGCCAGATTGGGCGAGCCGCCACTGGGCTTGTTATTTGCATTTGTGTTGTTGTTGTTATTCTCAGAGTCTGAAGTCGGGGAACTGACAGACGAGGAAGGAGTAGACGGGAGTGCGATTGGGAGAGTCATGATGGCCATTGGAGTGAAAAAAAGTGGATAGCTAAGAGGGTACGCGATTGCTCAGCGGAGACCCAGAAAAAAACGTCTTGTGGAGTGCTTTTAGTAGGGGGAGAATTCGCGAGCAGGGCTCAAGCGATGTTGTGGTCGTGTCGGGTAGTAATGAGGCCAACAAGAGTCGCGAGATCTGCAGAACGATGCGGGTCAGCCTGCGGGGGAACACCTCAGGAGCTATCGCACCCACTCCAGGCGGTATTCTTGCGGCGGGGGCTAGGGCGGGACAGAGGAAGAAGGACGGACGAAGGGGGAGAGGGTGATGAAGGGCAATCAGAGGGCCATGGAATGAGCAGAAAGAAGTTTCCCCAAATCCAAACTCATATCTATACCCGAAGCCAGGCACGCCAAAACTCGTCCCATCAACACAAATGCACAACCAAACAACCCAATCCATTTCATCGGCATCCTCCGCTTTTTTTTGGAAAAAGTCGTTGCCAAAAAAAAATATGACGTTTACCCCGTTTGGATGCCCACCCCCCTCCCGACATCTTTCCGATCTGCACCCTTGACCAGATCCAACAGATACCCTTATCTGGCTCTTTAACACATGTCCCGTCCGGCTGCAGGGACGAAAGGGACCTTTCCGTCATCGTGGTCAACGCCGAGTAAGTGCCTTTGACTGCACCTCCTCCCGCCATTCAAGTATTCGCTCCCCCCCTCCAAGCTGCCGTAGCAATCACAACAGCCCCCAGCCCAACGACCCCACTTCCATCATCTCACCCTTTGACGTTCCGATGTACGCTACAGATCCGGCTGTCTTTCCCCCGTCCATGGCTACAAATTGCAATTCCAAAGTCTTATCTATTACAAAAACTCCAGCTGTGTCCTTGGAGTGTAAGTATGTATGTAGCCTTAGTAGCCTTGATCAAAGCAGTTCCTTCCTGTGATCTCGGGGATCCGGCGTTTTGATCCTTCGTTCCCCCCTCCAAGTCCCTCTCTCTGGACTGGTGTCCGTATCTATCGATATAGATTCTCAATAATATACACATAACGGGAATCATCTCACTGACTGCGTATACCAGCTCCCCATCCATCTTTCCCTTTCGTACCCGTGAAATCCCTTCTACGCCAAGCTTCTGACTGGCTGCCTTTGTTCCGAATCTGACTTCCCACCTTCCAACTCAACTCATACTGTTAAACATATGAACGATCGCGAACCCTCAAACCACCACTATTACTGTATACTACCCCTAGTCTTCGAATTTCATATGTCCGCTACTACCCACCCGGGCCCTTGTTCCCAATCCAAAGTATAACCCGAATTCAATTATTATTATAACATATCTATGCTACCAACTCAACTCCAACACACCTACGAACGCTACATAACGCTCAAACCACAGCTATGATCATGACCCACCCCTCCTGGTCGTTCAGACATAGTGGGTGTAGTAACCCCATCCCACCACTGACTACCGGCGGCCCGTTTCCATCCCACTGAAGGACCCTTGATGGCAGACTATATTGCTTGACTACTCTACTACATCCACGACTGTCCGTCGTCTCAAACCCTGTACAGCGTACTACTCCTCAAATCTAAGGCTTGATGAAGCGTAGACATGACTTCAAGTTCCCTCATATAATTAGTCCAAGTCGCTGGGGGTACAAGAATAGGAATAGGAATCGTTACAGTATTCTCAACATAGAGACAAGACACAAGACATAAGACATAGACATGAGAACCCACATCTCGGTTCTTCAGCAGACTGTGGGATATCTTTAGTAAACAAAAGTTGAAGGTGGCGTCTGGCACTGGCACTGGCAGGACATGGGTATGTGAAGTTAACCCCCCCCCCCCACCGAGGTTCGAACATGGAATAGACTCGGAGTAGACCTATGTCCACGGCGTTGCCAGTGCCGGCGGTCTTTAGTATGCCAGTACGTACTATTTCATGATATCATTTAATACAGTTTACCCCAGCCCCCAGATCCCTCGAAATCTTGGACTGAGCTCGAGCCTGAGTGTACTATGACTGACTTCTTGTGCCTAGGTGCTTGGACTAAGCGCCGACGCCGCCTATATAATTGTGGAGGCTCGCGGCTCACCCCGCATCTTCCCGCCCGCCCCCGACATAATATAAATGTGGGTACCTGGGGAGTACCCCGGCGGCATCGCGAATTATATACTGTATTATAAATTATAATTAAGTACTCGCGTTATGGTTGTTCCCCCACCTTCCCACTTTCAACGAAGTGGCGGTTGATATCCCTGTATGGTATTCAAATATTTACTGTGGCCCCGGGCCCGCCTTCTTCCTGCCCCTTAGTATACCTAGAAATATGTCGCGAATTAGAGGATATATTATAATTACTCGCGTTATGGTTATTCCCAACCTTCCCTGTACGGCACGCAGATGTTTACTACGGCCCCGCCCCCTTAGTATACCTACAAATGTATCCCGAATTAGAGGATATGTTCTAATTACTTCTCGTTATGGTTATTCCCCACATCCCACTTTCAACGAAGTGGCGATTGATATCCCTGTACGGTATTCAAACGCTCACCCCCGCCTCCCCCCCGCCCCTTAGACTCCACACCCCGAGAACAAGGCCCACTACCCATTAATAGTAATAGTATAATCACTAGCCCCCCACCGCCTACTACTTCCAGGGCATCCGAGTCGCAATTGATATCCCTGCACGATGACACCACCAGCAACGCCAACCCGCCCTGGATACCGTGCCAGCCTGAGATATGCCGCGGATGACTATCGTCGGCATTACCATCGAATGATGAGGAGCGCCTTTAAGTTTAATCGCCGGAGTGGGTGGGGAGATAGACTCATAGCGATTGTAGATAACGATATCGGGGCTCCTTCTCCTTTCCCCTTATCCTTACCTTAACACAGGCGCTTACCGCTTAACGCTGAACGATCCCATAAGGCTTATTGGGGGTATGTGGTAAGTGTGTAGCGGCGCAGATTATCAATGTTATCATTTGCGTGATTAATGCCCTACTATCGCGATTGTGATTTGCTAGTTGTTGTGGACTGCTATCGGGAGGTATAAATGGTTTACCCGCCGCGGTGGAAGTGGGAAGTACGCATCAGCAGCATCTCGTCGGTGGTCGGGCCTCGGTGGCAATTTGGGGAATCTTTTGATGGTGGTGTGATGCGCCCTGATCTGGGAGTAACTGCTGCTACTGCTCGACGAGCTCGTTATAATTACTCGCGCTAAAGAGTATGCCAGTCCTCCGGGACGTCGATCCGACAATGGGAGCCGGGTTAATTAACTCGACGTCAAGGAGTGAACAAAGTAACACGGTGGACGCTCGGGATATCGAGTGGATCTTCCGATTCGGGGTACCCTCCATGCAAATCTGGGAATCCTTCTGGCAGATGCTCCAAGTTCAAGGGAAGCGAGAAGTAAATACACCTACCGTAGAGTCATAATTACTTACGCACAAGGCCCTGGTCGAGACTCGAGAGAGCATGGTTACCAAGAATCAACAACGTTTTAAGTAATTCGCCATGATCTGCTCACCAAAGCTCATAGCCGTGGCATCCGTTTTATTAGAACATAGGGCATGAAGAGCTCGCCACCGTAACATACGACATACGGAGGGTTCCTTAAAATGGTTTCGAACCAAGTCCGCATCATCTGTCATCTGTACAAAATCAGCACCAGGACAATAGGGCGGTTTGGCGTATTGGTATTGGTGATCATCATCGTTTTGGTCCTTGTTCCTTAGTTGGATGGAATAGAGTTTGAGGCTGCTGTAGTGGACGTCTGCTGTGATGAAAAAAAAATATACGGTGGAATTGATTCGCTGGTTGGTAAGACCGTGTCATTTCTGGTAGT
Organism: Myochromella boudieri; assembly: GCA_018221655.1. NCBI lineage: Eukaryota > Fungi > Basidiomycota > Agaricomycetes > Agaricales > Lyophyllaceae > Myochromella > Myochromella boudieri. The sequence goes on along the minus strand of JABCKU010000286.1, from coordinate 5,077 downwards.
ATTGGCAGTTACATCCACGAGACAGACGCGAACACCAAGCTAATGGAAAAGGGAATGTTCCGGGGTGTTGAAAAAGAAAGGGAGTATATTTTACTCCCCACCCAGCAGCCGAAAAACTGGGCTGCAGCTGGCACCACAACATGACCACGGGAGGGGGATCTTGCACATCCAGCAATGGTATCCCATAGCCTCGTGCTCCTCTGGATGGAAGCGAACTCTGAGATTGAAGCATGAATGCATCGTTTCAAGTTATATCTGGAACAATAGAGACCAACAACAAATTACGAGATGGATGGATGGAGCTTTGGAGTTGGGTATACATCGAATCAAGCCGGGATCGGGATGCTTCTGCCGCGATTTCAGACGACAAGCTTAGGCTGCTGTATAGAGTTGCGATGGGCGCCACTACATAACTTGCCCGGGGTCCGAACGTCGAGCTAAAGGGTATGGACGAGTGTCACCGAAAGGTATTTGAAATGGGATATCATGTGTATGTGGCTTTCTCGGTCCTTATTTACTTCAACCACATCCTGGAGCTGTAGTCGTTGAACTTTGAGTGGCGACGTCAAGCTAGAGCTAATTTTGAGCTTGAGACGAGTCGGGGATATCACGACTCACCCCACGGACAACTAGGTAACGTACATAGCCTGCACTTCTGTGAGACAGGAGAGTGAAAGCTGAAGCGAGAGCCTCGGTAGCAATGGGGTTGTTAGCGATCATAATCACTGTTAGGAGAAGATCCGTTTGGATATGTGTGTGTGTGTCGATGGGGATGGACGTCGACGTAGCTTGACATGGGTTGTTTTTGTCTTCTGCCGCGGCGCGACAGGGTGACGAAGTCGAAGTAGCAGTCAGAGTCGTACCTGTGTATGTCGGCGACAGCGGAGGAGATGGCGTGCTGCGCAATACTGGTGATAATTTGAAGGGAGAAGAGGAGCAGGAATATACAATCAGAGAGATGGATTGTTAGAAGTGGTTCTAGAAACTTCTGACTGGATAATGCTAAGCCAGGTAGATTTTTCCCTGTAGATTCATAACGGTCTCATACAGAAGCAATGCATTGTTGAGGAATGAATATAATGTATCTGTAGAGAAGTCGGTTGTCAGAACATTGTATACTGATCAAGCGGAGGGAGATGCGCCGGACGAACAACGATCTCCGCCTTCCGTTCCTTGTCTTCCGTCTTCCGCTCTACATGTCCTTCTCCCCATCCTCCTTAATTTCAAAGCGGCGTAATGGCCCACATCTTAAGGTCAAGAACCGAGGCCGTACACATCAATCATTGTCATAACAGAAAAGCCTTAGTCTACGTAGGACGTCAATCCTACACTTGATGAAAGATGCAAACTCACAAACAAGCGAACTCCTGGTCGTTGTGCGCAACGGTGCCATTGAAAGGGCAGCCGTTACTAGTGGGGAAAAAATTTAAGAAGTCGAGATCACGCAAGAAGGAAAAACGTCAAAAGAATTCAGATTAGGAAATAGAAATGATCAGGATCGAAAGTTGATCGAACGACCCCCCGAAATGATAAATAAAGGCTACGTGGGAACGAATCAATCTTGATATTTTTGATGAACTGATCTTGGCCAGACATGAGGCAGAATCTGACGCAGAGCGGCCAACACCTCGGGTCGGGCCTGCTCTTTCTTTCTTCTCATCGTCGGACGCGAAGACGAACTCCTTGTCGGTCGGTGCTCGCCGAAAACACTCTCCTCCCAACCCTGCCTTTCATTCATACCCGCTATACCTCATGTTCAGAGATAGAACACGTTTCTAGAGGCCACGTAACTGGGAGACCCTAAGTTGAGGGCAAATTAACGGTGTTTCGCCGAGCGGTGTGAGGTGAAGTGACACGACTATTAGCTCCGCCCGCCTTTTTTCATAACCGTTGAACTCGCTCCTTTACAGCGGCACAGTAACGGTGGAGTAAAGCACCGCCCCCAACGGCTCGGGTATTACTCCTCGAAGTTAACACTTTGGTCCCGACTCATCCCGGCCCGGAAGTCAGCTGTTGTTGGAGCAGTACTGTTTAGGTTTTGCCTAATGAAATGAGTCGATTTTTTGGTGTCTCGTCCATTGTTGATATACTTATGGGGTAGCCAAAGGGTGCTATACTCTAGCTGTTCTCTTTGTTCCAGGTGATTCGTTGCTCTTGCCCTACCCACCACAATTTGCAAAGGCCATTTACTGTGCCTTTGTTGGATTTCATGTCCTGGATGTACTTTCATCCGTTCGATTGTCACGGGAAAGCGCCACCAACAGACTGAACGAACGTGTCTGTACTTGGACTTTTCAGACATAGCTTCCTGACAATTTTATTATCGGAGAATCCTCCGACGTTCTCTTCTCTTCTTTTTTGATCTTTGGAAGAAAGAAGATCAGGGGTCGAGACCAGTCACCTCCACGTTATTTTGCGTTGGGACTCCACGAAGGGCTGCTCGAAGTTACTCATTAGACGCTTAGGAGCGACAACTCCGTTCGAGGACTTTAACTGGTGCTTGCTGTCGTTCCTGGCCCCTTGGAGCATCAGTCATATTTCTGCTACATTTCTTACTTCTGTTGTCTCCCTAGCTCCACCCTTTCACCTTCCATTTCGACATATCTATTCGTGTTATCATACGAGCGGCGTCCGGGCCGCAAGCTCTTTTTGAGTGCCACCAGTGGATTCAACGCCTATCGTAGCCCAAGGTGGTTGCCACCATTGGCCCAAATACTGTTTCATGTTTTCGTTGCTTACTTCATTGCAACGGTCTCCTCATGCCGTTTTGATGAGTAGCTTATTCGTTCTTTACTCTGTTGTTTTGTGGCGTTTCCCAATGTATCTTTTGGAACATATTCAAACTTACATCTTTCACCTTTCACCCCTTGGATGCCCGGCGTCGATCCGTATCATTCCAGATGATACCAACCAGTCCCAGAATCCCAAAGATCCGAATTTCGCGTAGCCCATGCATCCTATTGAGTCTCGTTTAAATGACTATCGTGTCTGACATTCACCCCGATTCGTCTATTTGCCTTTCTTCTCTCTTTCGTTTCCTTTCGACGCGGGCCGCACACAAGTTGTATTTTTACTTCATTCTTGGCGCTCTCGTGACAAAGACCATGATACCTCCCATCGGCGTACCTTCAGCTTCCAATGAAGTAAGAGGGCCTGCAATCACCTGATTCGGCATCACCCCCCGCTAGGTCTAGTTCAAAGTCAACCTATGGGCATGCGCGCTGTAACTGACTGATCACCGCCATTGATGACGCTTTATCTCCATGTTCCTTTGTCCGCCGCGCCGCCCTGTTTTACAGTTCGGTGGCACAAAGAGCTTCTTTCGCTGCCATGTCCACCCCGGTTTCAGTTCAAGCTCAGAGGTGGCCGAATATGCTGGCACCTCTGGGATCCGGAGAAATGATCGTGAAGCTAAATATACCCTATGCTGGGCAAAGACTGTTTTGTTCAGTGCCAAGCTCGCCTTACTTGGCCTCAGGCCTCAATGCAAGCACCTCCGTACACCAACAGGGGTCGACAACCGGTATTCCATCGAAGTTTTCTTGATCGGAACCAATGGTACAGGTCAGGGCTGGTCGCTCGATTTCTGGTCTTCATGCAAGTACTCCGTTGTTATTCATGACCACCATCTTTCATGATATCGCAGATACGGCGGCGTTCTGCCAGCCCCATTCCCCGTGACCCACGACGGAGAACCGATCTGAGTCAAACTTAACTCTGCAATGTTATTCAAAGTAAGCCAATCGGCTATCGACACGAGTAAGCCTGGCATGAACTAAGCAAGAAAGTTGCTTCGCGCACGGCATTGGGTCGGTATATCTACAACCCCTATGTTTAGAATGGTTGGAAGAGGGTTATGATATTACGCTGTTGCGTAAGGGTTTCCTTTTGTCCTGAACGCCTTTTCTAATAGAACCTTCTACAGGCGACACGCCTTGTATGTAAGGCAACGCTACCCTGAATACAGACGTAACTTGTAAGTTTACTTTCCTGCCTGTTCCGACAAGAGCGTGCCGAGCGTCTCTGTCGTAAGAAATGACGCTTCATTGTCAATGACATTCGACTTAGTATTAAGTTTGCGTGATTTGTGGGAGAAGACGTTGCAAGCGGCGGTGGCGTGGAGGCATTGACGAAAGACTTGCTTTTGGCGCTGTATAGTCCAGTACGATGTTAATGACAGAAGATACTTCAGATACTTTCTCACCCAGTCCGAACTCGGAGCGGCACCGAACTCCCATGGCCTATTGGGGTACATCTTTCCTACGTCAGTGAGTGCTTTTCAAGGTCACCAGATTCCAGTCTGACATGGGGTTCTGAATAGTATGATGGAGAAATGAAGTAAAGGTCTTGATACAAACGGACACCCCTCTGATAACGATGGCGGGTATCTTACTTGAAGGACGAATCGCTGTGTGAACAAAACCCAAAATACTTTGGCTGATGTCGAAGTCAGCCGGGCAGCTCGGAGACACCCCTGCTTCTTGGTCCCCAATTAGAGAGCGGTGTGATGCAAGCCGGTAGCGGCTGACAGTTCTGACAATTTCACAGATATAACGTTATCTGAAGCTAATCTTAGGCGACGTTGACTCTGGGTTCTGACAGGAACGGCGATACGAAGTTAGGATCGGCATTCACCCCCTTATCCGAAGCATCGTCAACAATGTTACCTCGCCCGTTGTCTCTAATATCCACGAGGAATGGGCGCATCACTGGCGCATCAGTTGGCGCATCCTCTTTTGGACAACCCTTCAACAACCCATAGCCTTGCAAGTAAGCGTCCCTAACGGGATTTTGAATGATTGTAAGTATTTAGTAAAGTCTGCAATTTCGTTAGATGCTGAAGAAAACTCCTTTAGTTCTATACGACCCATGACAATACAAGAGGATTTGCGACATCCCTAAAATGGTGTAATGACTCTCACATTCAACTCGCGTTGGCCGAAACCTCCAGAGCTAGATCTCACATCATGACAAGCAAGCGTAGGATCCCAACTTAAGTTAGAATTCTTGATCACAGGTTCTGATAATCTGGATGTGTCAAGGCAAGTGTTATACTGGGCAGCCATTGAAGTGTGCC
>JABCKU010000285.1:0-16505 GCA_018221655.1 Myochromella boudieri | reverse complement strand
CGAAATTATGTTTACCCTTATTTTTATAATTTAAGTCCTAATATTGGGTTGCCCAAAATTCCCTATTTCCCGGTGTGCATATACATCATTTGTCCCTCCACTGCAAGCGGAAATCATGGCTGATCAAGTGACTTGCCACATAGTTGGGAAACTCATCCGCGCCTACCGCAGGTTGCCCCAGCTCCAAGCAGACTTTTGCCATCGCTTACCGTCGTCTCCTCCACAACGTCATTCTATTGGCCCTACCCGCTACTCTTCTAGGCCGTCCCAGCGTGGCTGTCAAGCTCCCGGTGGCGGTTTGAAATTGAGTATCGGTATGGAGAGGGAAGGATAGGAGGTGGTAATGGTGTCGATGGAGGTAGTTTGGGTACGGGAGGGAGCCCACACTGCCCCCATGAGATGGACAAAGCGGTGGCGGGGTAGGAACAGGGGCTGTCGGGGCGAGGGCAGGAGTGGGAACCACGCTACGTGAACTGGGATAGAACTCGATGCAAGCAAAATTGGCATTACACTACATAGATTATTATACAGAAATATTCAGACCTTCATCAAGCTCCTGATACAGAAAGTGTAAATGTATTGAGGTTTGTTGGCCATTGCCTCCTGAACTTCCTCAGTCACCAACTCAGATCCACCCCGCTGGCCACCAGACACTTTCAGCCTCTTTGGATTATGGCGCGCTCGAATCATGTCACCGAGGGAGAAAGTGACTCAGCCATTTAAACATGTATACAGTGCAGGGACCGTCCGTATTGAACCCGCGTCCGCCATAGTTCCGCACTACGTGCCGTTGATAGGAGCCAACCTCGTAAGTGGCCATGGACGCGACGCGCTCGATTGTAGAGCTGTGCAGCACTGCACAAGGAACTTGAGTTTGACTCGGAATGTCGCTATTCGATTTGGCCAGATTACGTCGCCTCAATCTACTTCGGACAGCTCCTCCGATCCGCATATCCTGTAGTATGTCGAGTTTGGATAAAAGGGTTGAGGTGGCCCGATGACGCGGGCGTACTGGATGGATGTCTGATATGTGGGAGGTATGAACCCAAAGGAAGGTCCTTGTTCCGAATCGATTCTTCGAGCTGGGGTGTAGCAGGGCGGGATAATGGACGTCAGGTATGAGCATGAGTCTACTGACCATCTCACTATCACAAACGCGGGGACGAAGGGCCAGATTGCTCTGATGAGAGCCCAGGCTCATGAAGGGATGACCAAAGCAAGGAGGAAGCTCAGAATCCCAGCACAGAAGAACTGGGATCTTTTAGTAAAGCCATCGAGAACCCAAGATTCTTCGCTCTCTCCTCCCCCGCCCCCAACCTAAAACACTAGAAACAAACAAGTACACAGTGACGCGCGTCCACCTCCTACACCATTACCAAAGAAAACTGAACACCTAGGAAAGCGGTTTATGGCGAGGTAGAGTCCCACTGTGACCATGGCACCACCGAGGCAGGAGATGGAGAGGGCAGCGAGCATCAGTACGGGTCCTTTGAGAACATTCGTGGGATCGTCGGATTTCACCCCGAGTCCTAGCGCCGGCGTCCCTACCCCACGAACACGAACTCAGCCGTGGCGGTGTACTGCTGCGAACCAGAAGTACGAGATTTTTGAGGCTTGGGAGGCGGAGGGGTAACGGTGACGATGACGTGGGCAAAGGGAATGGGAATGGGGAAAAAGGAAGAGGCAATGGGAAAATCGAACAGAGAATAACCTGAGGAATTTGAAGCGAGGACGGAGGTAGCGATGGTGAGGATGGCACAGTTCAGCTGTAACATCTGCATCGGCGCTAGCGGCCGAGTGATCCCACCTCCCCGCCCAGAACACAGAAAACACATGAAGGCCACATCTTCGCTGGGGACGCCCCTCCGCCAACCACACCATCATACAAGAAGGCCAGACTATTGGTGAAACGATTCAGTGTGAGATAGAGCCTTACGACGAAGCATCATGGGGTGGGAGGGAGAGAGCAGCGAGCACTTGTGTAGACGGCAGCAGTGGTGCGAGTGGGTTCTTTGGTTTGAACACCACTCGAGTCCTAGCACAAGTATCCTCACTCAATCACATTCGAATTCGAACGCAACCTGGCAGCGTTCTACAGTGAGCTAAAGTCGCCGTCCAGGAATACTGGGTTTTGCAGGCTTGGAAGGCAGAAGAATAATGCCGATAATGTCGAGGGGAAGAATACAAAAGGCCGGTCGGGGAGTTGGATAGAGAAGAGCCTAAGAGATCTGAGGAGGGGCGGGGAGTGGAGTGATGGTGAGGAGGGCCCTAGTTCGGTGAGGCGTCTGCACTAGCTTGGTGACACCACCGAGGAGGGAGACAAGTGTTGACGCAAGCGATGAAGGAGCATAAGGGGCGGGGGAGAGTGGCTAGTAACGCCACTGCCCTTTCACCTGCTGCAAGTTCTAGTTTAATGGAACAGGAAGTCGGTTTTATGTGGAGTTTCGAATCGAATTTTTAGGTTGGAGGGCGAGCAGTAGCAACATAGGAAGCCAAAATCAAGGACTACGACGTGGCAGAAGGAGGTACAGGGGCGCTCCGCTGGGGGATGATCTATTTCTTTTTCTTCTCCTTGGTTGGGGGGCCTGGGTGGGGAGTTAGTAAATAAGCCGTAGAGCGAATTGGAGATGTGTGACGTACCTTAAGTCATAAGCCTCGTCCATGCATATATGAATCTGATTCACATCCCATTCCGCTACCCAGATCGTACGCACGATAGAGCTGGGATGTCTAAACGCAGCGGATGAGGAGCCAGAGTGGTTTCCATTCCACCATCCACTGGCTAGCGTGCACCAAGAAGCCGAAGCGGGCACTTGGCCTAGTGGTACGCCCGAGTAATATGACTATGTAAGTCTACGCACTTCCTCACTGCCGTCGTTAATCGCTGCTTAGCTTAGCGTCGTCTCGCACATTCTATAATTGGGGGAAGCCTGGCCTCTGGATTCATCACGTCTGGAGATCCACACCTCAGGCGAAGGGGTGATGTAGTGAGACCAACGACAGAGCCACAGCGACTCTGCGAGATTCAATGCTGGTGCCAATACTGAATCAGAGGATTGATGCTGTAGATGCCAAAGAACGGATAAAGAGAAGCGGGACGGGCAGGGGAGTACACAGCGGGAGAAGGGACATGGATGGGAAGAATCGTCACGAACGACCACGGGGAGTGCAGCCGGAGCCGGAATGATGATGGGACGGGAATAGCTGGGCATGTAGAGATGTTCGAAGTGTATGTATGCGCTAGTTGTGGATACCTGGCATTTGTGGTGCTTGTTCGGGCTGGGTGGCAGGTGGAGTGTGCGCTGGCCGGACCGCCGCTGGAAGGGATGCTACGATAGCTGTGGGCGGATGCAACATGGAAGAGTTGTATTGGGTGGCGAAGAATGGGGCGAGCAAGGACAGGCGGTGCAAACTTGTATACCGTGCTTGAGGCCGGTACCGCACGATTATTCACTGCCGGTTGTTTTCTGAGCGCCCTATTTGTGATGAGGTCGGCGTAGCGTGAAGAAACGAGGGAATTATGCTGGTAGGTCTGTTGTTGAGTAAAAGTTAAGCATTTCATGTATAAGATAGGGAATGATGCCGCACCTCGTGAAAGTGGCGAGCACGTCGCATCGTACACTGATTACAAGCCAGGGATTTGACGTCCCCAGGATCCTGCTGCGCGCCAAACAGAATGTAAGCCAGTGAATCCGTGCAGATGAATTTTCGCAGACCATTTTTGGGGAACAGAAAAGGGAGACGGATATGCCGAATGAGCACCAGGTGGTTGTGGTGCATGGACCCACTGAAAATGGTATGGCGATGATGATGCTGGCGCCTTTGACGTCTGACTCTCATCGATTGACGGCATAGTCCATGTTATGGGTAAAGACACTACGAAGCATTGATCTTGAGGGTATTGATTGGGAAGCCAGGGTGATATATGCGAGTCGATTAATGTTCTTTCTTGTAGTGGAATGGATGCAGCGTGAGTATGGTCCTTTGGGTTTGTGTGGAGTCGGGAGGGAAAGGGACTCGTGAGAAAACAACACGCACCTCATGCATCTCACGTGTTCGCGTTTTGACTTGAACAATGATACTGAGTGTCATCTGATTCTATGGGCGCCATTGGACGTGACGAGCTCGAGCCAATCTGAGTTTCTCCCTCCCTTGTTTTTGTAATCGAGAGCTGCCAGGCCACGGATGACCCTGCAGCTGTTCTCCACCCCCTCAGGCTCTCTTTCCCGCCAGCTCCCTTGACATGTACAAACACGACTGCACTGTTTTCAACGGTGCCAAGCACCATAGCCCAGCCGTTAAGTTATTGTATGAACCATCCGTCTTCCCAGATACCCCCTTCTCCCAGCTAAAATTTGTTTTCCTTTGTAGCGTTGTTCACCCTGTGACTGTTAGTGTTACATCCACGATATACGCGTCAGGGTACCGTCGAAGGCCTGACCGCCAACCCGTGCCCAAGCCCTCTTTTGCTTACCATTAGTGCCTGGCGAGGAGCGTACCTTCCTGTTGCCCTCGGCATTTTATGCAATCCACCCTGATGGCCGACTCGTGATATGGGTGGGGAGTTCGCTAGCAAATAAACAGTCTCGCCCACTCAAACTTAGTCTTTGGGCACCCATCACCCGCCCTCGGTGTATGTGGATCTGATCCTTATGGTCATATGGATTATGATTGTGGAGACGACATATTCACCGAGAGGCCAATGAGGTTGTTGAATGGATGGATGGAAGAACGAGACACTACTCCAGAGCCGGAGCTGAAGGATTTGGCGACTTTGGCCTGGTAGGTACATATATTGAAGTTCTTTATTTGATGATATCTAATTCTATCCAAGCTCTCATTCCTGTTTGAAACCCCGCCTCTGGGGCACCACCGTCAGTAATGTCTTTCGGCTGCCATGCGCCTCTTAGCAGAACTGCAGGAAGGAGAAGGGATCGAATACACACGGGCCTTTGGTCATAATACCACCTTCCACTTCACATCATACAGCCGTGCATGCTACTCGCTACTCGGGTACGGCCTGTCCCTGTGTACCACGTGCTCAAGACCTATCATTCATCAAGCATTTATACATGAATCGAGCTCAAGGCAGTTTACCGTAACGGCCCCTGAGGTTGAGTGCTGTCGTTGGGGTGCTCAAGGGAAGGTTGATAACAACGAGGTATGATGTGTTTGTTTCCCTGTCTTACTTGAGTATCTAATGAATTGTTTGGTACAGGCAGATGATGTCGACAGATTTGCACGGAATTTAGGGCGCTGCACGTTGGCTTGGGTAGTTTTCAGATGAGCTGTGTTGAGAACCAATGGAAGACTGGTTGCCCACACCGCCGCCTATATATGATCTTGCACATACGCACCGCCATCGTAATGTTCTACATCCGGGGACAGCCTTCATTCTCATGCATATCCTCTCTACCCTACCGCACCCCATAGCCATCCAACGCTGGACTGAAGGTTTTCCTGAGCGCCGATCACCGCTTCCTCTTGCCCCAGCCTCGGTCCATTCATCATCACTCAGAAGCCCACCCTAGATGACTCGAACACCTGCTCGCACCTCTCCACGCTTCAATGTCTACCTCATATCCACCTGCAGCATTACCATGTCTGCGCTGGCACAAGTACGCTATGACCTTCTCCACATCCCTCGTTTACACATCTGCATCTGCCTCGCCCTCGCTCTCGATTTCTGGCGCAAATAAACAACTGCCCAGTGCCAGCTCCTGCGTCCTTGCCACCTTCACCATTGTAGCCGTTGTGCTCCCCCTGGCACAGCAGCGGCAGCCCCACTCGTACTTTCACCACCAATTAGCATCTTTCTACACGTTCATCTCCTCTCTCTCAGCACTCATCGGACGCACCACTAGCCCCTGCCTGACGTACTAGCGTCGCGCTGGAGATTCGAAGCTTGGTAAAAGACTGTCGGGTGTGTGATGGGATGGGAAGCTCGAACGTTTCGTGGAGGTAGGGGGGAGCATGAACTGCTGATCACTTGGATATGGCATGTGCAGCCGTAGTGATTAGGGAAAGATGGGCCAGCCATGGAACTGTGGGCGCTTGTTTCTGTGTGGAAGGGCCATGTTCATGGGTGCGTTGGCGGTTCCGAGTCGGAAGCGGATGGGGTATGAGGTGGTCATTCTTTGGATGCGATGTGTGTTTGAGAGATTGGCCGATGTAGACCTTGCATCCACAACTTTGAGGTTTACCTGTCAATCCGGCTTTTCATTTCCGTGGACGCTGAATCTCTGCAACATTTCAAGGTTGCAACGTGTATAGACATCGATAACTATTACTCGGCTCTCCAAAATATGAAAGAACATTTAACCTGCCAATATGTAAGAATGTACCTGCATTGACATGGTAGACGAAGTAACATGAGGCGGGCACAAGGACAATGCAAGGTGTATAAACTCACCATATCAATACTCAGTCTCCGTGGCCCATCCACCTTTTCATCTTGTGATTCCTCACCACATCGTATCATGGACGACAAGTGCATTCCGGCTGATCCAGATATCGCTGGCATTGGTGTCCGAGTGGCAATCTATGCACAAAATCTGCTTAGTTTCGTCCCAGCTATCGCCGCTATGGTCGACGGAGTAGTCACAGAACGCGAGCTCAAATCCATAGAGAGACAGTCAACCAATATTCTCCTCACCGCCTTTGCTATCCTGATCTCCGCGGTTGTCCAAGCTCTCAACCACAACCTCTCCAATTATCATGCCACAATCGTCCTCAGTCTTAGCTGGATGAACAACACAAATGCCTTCTTATATTTCTTGCTCTCATTCTATCACGACAATGTCCACCTCGACCCTTCGGATTTGTCTTTTAGGGATTTTCTGCCCTTTCGGCTTCGAGGCAGCCGTTCACTCTACGACAAAGACACACGCACCTCTCATCGTCACCGACTCCGAAAACTACTCTCCCGTATCAAACACCAATATATAGTCTTCGTAATGGGATCTCTCCATCTCTCACTTACGAGTGTTGTCGGCATCTGGCTATGGGAAAATCCACGCTCGTTCAGGAGCGGTCTGGATTGTGCATTGTCCTCATCGCTCTCCATAATCGGAAAATCATTTCCATTCAGCTCTAACGGATTGCGAATCATTTCCCTCATCATCTACGGCTTCTTTCTCATACCAGGACTCAATGTCGTTTTCCCAACTGGCGTTGCATTAGTCCTCTCCATTCTTTTCGAGAGACTTAGACGGAGAATCATCAGCTCTTATCCCAAAAGACAACTGGTACTCAATGCTACAACATACACCTCCTTAGCTTGTCTCGCCGCTATAAATATCATTTTTTTGGTCGATATTGAGCTCACTCTCCATGACAATCAGCGTACGCAGCAGGATGGTGAATCCCAATGGACATTCGGCCAAACTCTTGCCTTACTTTTGCTTTACGCTCCTTTGCAAGAGCTCGCTGGATTCGTTCTGAACTCAATCGCAGTCCATCAGGATCGTCGTCGCTTGGTAAACAAAAAAGGACTGTCAGTGGCGTTTCAGAATGCGTTATTAACCGAGGATTTCGATTTGCTTGAATCCCTACTTACAAACGAGCACTTAGACATCAGAGAAAGTGGTATGAAATGATCCATTACTGTGATTATTGTTTCCTAATTCTTCTGTCCCTTTGCAGGTGGGAGGTTTGGAACAGTACTTGAACTTGTATCGTACCATGGAAAGATGGAACTACTGAAGCGCATAGTAACAATGCTCTCCTTCGACGTCGACATAGATGAGAGACCAGGTACCTATGCAGTCTCTAACACATAAATCTCTCTAACCTATCATCATTAAAGCGTTTGAGCCTGCATTGTATCACGCAGCATACCGTGGTCATTTGAATGTAGCGGAATTTTTATTGAGGAACGAAGTTGATATCAATTCTCCGATGCCAGGTATAGTTTTGGTAGATTACATGTAGGGAAATGGCTAACCTCAAACCTACCAGAGTACGAATATGGCACTGCTCTTCAAGCTGCGTCATACGGTGGCGAGCTTATGATGGTGGGGTTTCTGCTGAAGTCAGGTGCTAATGTGAATGCCCAAGGTAGGCGTGTATTCACATTTTCAAGAAAGAAAATTGGCTGACGACGGACCTTAGGGGGGAGATACGGGACAGCCTTGCAAGCCGCGTCGCATAGTAAAGCACTGGAAGTCGTAAAGGTTTTATTGGACAACGGTGCTGATGTACATATAAAGGGTATGTGTTTTTCCATCGACATAAATGCAATCTGACTATAGAGCCCAGGCGGTCAATATGGAACGGCGCTCCGCGCTGCGGTAGCACAGAAACAATTAGAAATTGTGAAACTTCTGGTCAAACGTGGAGTTACGATTGATAGCAATAATGACGGTATGCGTTTATCCGACGATGTAGACGTGTCAGCTATTGATAAATATGCCATGAAGACGTTAGCCACCAGACAATCCTCCATCAGGCAACACAATGTGGTGATATGGGGATTACAGAATTCTTACTTAACACGTGTGACAAAACCCAGTTGGTTCACTTCATTAACATAGCAGGTGAGCGCCGTTGTACCAAATGATAATGGACAGACATACTGGAGAACGCCTAATGACATTGTGCTCTCTAACCATGGACTCCTTAGACGACGGTGGCTCGACACCACTTCACCTGGCATCGAAAAACAAGCATTGGCGGATTGTAGATAGGCTCCTAGTGAAAGGTGCTGATGTGAACGCCCAAGGTATTTTCGAGATTGCTCTGAAAGAAAATGAGTCGTCTTTCACTGATCATGAGCTCCTCAGACAAAAACGGTTTGACACCACTTCACCTGGCATCGAAAAACGGGAATTGCCGCGTTTTGGATAGGCTCCTTGCGAAAAGCGCTGATGGGAGCGCTGCAGGTATTTTCGACATTGCTTTCGAATGAGAGCTGTCTTTTGCTGACCATTGATTCTTGTACAACGATGTACCTACATCACTTCAAATCGCATTGAAACATTCAATTAAGAACATTGTGAATTATGTACTTGCGGAACGCGCCGATGTGAACGCCCAAGGTGCGCTCACGATTTCCTTTCAAAAGAGGGATATCTTTATCGACCAAAACTCCTTAGACAATGATGGCTTGACGCCACTTCATCTGGCATCGAAACACGGCAATTTAGAAGTTGTAGTTCGTCTATTGAACAAAGGGGCAAATGCAAACACCCGTGGTATATTCGCGTGCCTTTTTCAGAAATACATTATAACTGACTATGTTCTATCCAGACAATACCGGTTTGACACCGATCGACCTAGCATCCGCCAATGGCCGTTCTGACATTGAGAGCCTTTTGCGCAGCCATATCAGAAGTTTCAGTAACGACGTTCAAGGTTCGTACGCTTCTGTTTACCTCGAACACTATTGAGCAATTGACCGCGCTCTGCCATAAATTGTAGACTCCCCAGAACAGTCTGTACGAATTATAGTATAAGCTTCGCCCACTAACTTCATTAAATCTCTACTCTTTTGCAGAGGGACATCCGCGTGTTTTGATGCTTTGCATGGGCAATGATACTTTGTTCTACATACATAAAAATCCACAAAGTAAGAGTTAAACACATCCAGAAAAGATGGGAGATGAAAGAGTATGACGATGTTGATGCTGGCGCCTATGTCGTATCATTGATTGACGTCTAGACACGGCCATAAGACCCTAGGTAAAGACACTACACAAGATTAGTATTGAGAGTATTTATTAGGAAGCCACAGTAGTACTCTACATACGCGTCTAGTGTGGTTCTTTCTTGTAGTGGATTGGATGCAACGTGAGATATGGTCCTTTGAGTTTGAAAAGGGAATCGTGAGAAAATAACACGTACCTCACGCGTCTCACGTGTTGACGAGTCTCTTCCTCCCTTGTTTTGGTAATCGAGAGCCGCCTGGATGAGCCCGCACCTGTTCTCCAGTCTCAGACCCTTTCCCGCCACTTAGCTCAACCAGTACAACAGCAAACCGTCGTCCTCCAGTATGACAAGCGCTACTGCACTGTTCTCGGCGGTTCCACACGTCATCCGCCAGTCATCAAACACGGGTGAACTATCCGTCTTCCCAGGTCCCCCTTTTCCCAGCTAAAATTGTTGTCCTTTTTAGTATCGTTGCTTACTTTGTGACCGTTATTGTCGCATCCACAGCATGCGCGTCAAGGTATCGACAAAGCCCTTACATACGACCCATGTCCCGGCCGTCTCTCTTACTATTGGTGCATGATGAGGGGCACATCTCGCTATTGCCCTCAGTGTATGCGCGTTCGGTGGCCGTTCAGCGGATAGCGAAGCTTTTGAACGGGTGGGTGGGTGAGACACTGGTCCAATGCTGACCTCGACGAGATCAAAGCCTTTTCCCAGTTACCAAACTGGCGCGAGGAGATTCGAAGGCATTGCTACTGCCTTCGTGAGATGTATACATGCGGAGGCCAAAGCGAGGGTATGAGGTGAGAGGTACCCGTGTCACCACTCCGACTCGGTAAGTAGATACATTGAAGTTCTCTATTCAATTATTCCTCACTCTATCCAAGCTCTCAGTCAGAAACCCCGCCTCTGGAACCACTATCTTCGGTAATGCTGTTTAGTAACTACGCTGCGCCCGTGACCAAATTGTTGGAAGGAGAAGGAATAGGGCATGTACACAAAGCGAACACAGTCCTCAGCCACACCGCCTCACCCCTCACCTACTTTACGTTGTACAGCCGTACATACTAGCCACCCCACGTGTATCGGGACAGGTATACCAAGATACGAATCTCTGAGGATAGTAGGAGTGGGGCTAGCGGTCAGCGGGGATGAGGACATGGGTTGGCATACTCGTTCAAGTGGGTCAACGTTTCTCTCTGCTGTTTATGGTCCTTCGTGCCCAATACGTATTATTCATCAGGCAATTATACACGAATCACACTGGAGGAAGTCGATCGTGATGGCCCCTGAAGCTGAGTAGTGTCGTTGAGGTGGGCGAGGAAAGGCTGATGGTGACGAGGGTATGTTGTATTTCCTTTTCTTATTTTGTATCTAAATGAACGTTTTCGTATAGGCAGCTGACATAGATAGAGCCACAGATTTTGAGACGCTGGACGCTGGCGCGGGTGATTGTCAGACGAGCTGCGTTGAGAACGAATAGAATACTGGTTGGTCGGGGACAGGAGGTGTTGGCCATCCACCGCCGCCTATATCATGACCCTATCCATATGCACCGCCATCGGAATGCTCTGCATCCGAGGACAGCGTGCACCCTCAGGCGCATCCAGGTCCCGTAACTATCCAATGCTTGACCAAACACTTTTCAGAGGACGGTAGTGTTGGCCGAGTTATGCATTGGTCCTGCTCAAGAACTTTTGGGATGGCAAATAGGGACTCCTCACACGTTTTCCACAACAGGGAGACCTACTCCTGCCCATTCCTGCTTGCCTCAGTACTCGACACCCATAAGTCTAGCCGGGAGCTGGGCTGGGCTACGGCGGTGGTATGGTACCGTCCCTATTCCACTCTCCCTCCTGTTCGTGGAGTTGGTTTGGTGCGCATTGGTGCTTGACTAGGATTGGGGCCAGGTTATGATGAAGGTGGGATGTGGGGAGGTGTCGTGTAGGCTTGGATGGAGGACAGCCTGCGAGAGGGAGTTCGTTGGTGTGCACAGTGATAGAAGCGGGGAAACGAGGCGTACAGGGACAACAGGATCATCGTAACTTCACGCGGCGAAGGTGGTGGGGCAGGAGGAGCCACCTCACGTTCGAGAGCGGACGCCAGCTCCCCTCCCTTCTAACTGCCGTACGGTGAACGCTTTCTCGAGGAGCCTGGTCTTTTTGGGGGATGGTATGGTAGGCGGAGGTCCCCGGTGAAAGAGGTCATGCTCAAGTGTTTATTGTGTTTTGTGTTCCGATTCGGGCAGGGAGCGGAGGAGGAACGTGCAAAGAATCTTGGGTTTTTGATAACTTTCGATGTCTCTGGCATCTTCATGCGGGATATGACACACACAAACTCTGGCAACCCTCTTGGAGTTGGTTAGTAGACTGTCACTACATCATTACGATCTTTCCAACTAATGCTTTGATAAGGTTCTTTGCAGGTGACAATCAAGAAAGGCGAACGGAGTAGTTCAGCCACCTCATACCTGGCTCCTAACTTCTTAAAAATGGAGAATCTCGATCTTCTCGTCAATACGCGCGTTACTCGTATCCTCCAGAACAAAGGACCTGGTGGTCATCCTGCTTTCCGGACTGTGGAAGTTGGGCTCAGTACTTTGGGTTCGTACATATCGTTTTCATGCATTGTGGCCGTATAACCTAGATCTCTCTCTTCATAGCCACACGCAGGTAATTTGTGGCGTCCAAGGTCATCATGTCGGCTGGAAGTATCGGAACTCCCCAGCTCTTGCTCAATTCTAGTATTGGCGATGCTCAGGAGCTCCGTGCAATCGGAGTGAAACTTGTTTTGCGACTTCCCGACGTGGGGAAGAATCTTTCAGATTATGCTGGCCTTACGTTGACCTGGCGCGTCAACTCTAATGATACCGTCGAAGAGTATGTTTGTAAACCAAATCTTCTTCCACGAAAGTTTTCATTTATCACTCTGTTAGCATTACGGCAAACCACCAGCGTGCAGAAGAGTTTTTCAATCAACGGGAGACTAACAGGACCGGGCCATTCGTTGCAACTAGTTCCTCGAATATCATTTGGGCTCGCTTACCGATGACTGGTCGATCTTCGAATCTACCCCAGATCCCTCATCTGGAACGAACGCACTCCATATCGAGATCTTCTCCCTTGTATGTGTTCACGAATTCATTGTTTGTATCCATAAAATTGATGGGGTACAGAACAGGGGATCCATTGCACAACCACAACCTGGCGACCACTTCATGAGTCTCATCAATGTCGTCGTCACTCCAACCAGTCGTACGTCACTTTCACTTTCATGGCAGATAGAACAAAACAGGCTTACAATTATCAGGTGGAAAAGTAACTTTGAAATCTGCCAATCCGTTCAACGATCCGCTTATCAACCCCGGGCTTTTAAGCACCGAGTTCGATAAGTTTACCCTACGTGAATCAATTCGGCGCTCCTTCCGCTTTTTTAACTGCTCCAGTCTGGAAGGACTATATCATCGGGCCTGCAGGCCCCTAACATCAACTCCGACGAAGAGCTGGACCAACTCATACTTGAGAATGCTGGTCCTGGCCTCCATGGCGTTGGAACCGCTGCGATGTCGACGAAGGGTGCGAAGCATGGGGTTGTTGATCCTGATTTATGTCTGATGGGTGCATTGGGAATTCGGGTTGTTGATGCATCTGTTATGGTAACCTTTCTTATCTCAAGATCACGCATTGGGCTGACATGCTTGGTAGCCATACGCACCTACGGCGCACGCTCAAGCTCCCGTTTACATTATTGCTGAAAGGGCGGCCGATCTGATCAAGGTGGCATGGAAATCGTAAAGAGTACGTCTATTAAACGCGTAACCCGCTTATTCCCGCCTCTTCAGTATTGTGGTCCGACATCCGGACCACATACCATCCTTGCCAAGCAGTAAAGTTTCCTTTTGACATCAAGGGAGCATGCTAGAGGCAGCGTGAAGGTTGATTAGATGTATTATTGATAAAATTGATACGGTAACACGACGAATATCTACGAGACAACGAAAAGGACAGAAGCAAAAACAGGACAAATTTAAGCTCAGGAGTCCATAATCATGAACACATGGACGAGGGAGCTTACTGATCTTCCGTGTTCGGGATGCCGAGTAAGCGCGGCATCAAAAGGACCGATGACCATTGAGGGAGTGCTGGACACCAGCGTGGGCGGCAACTGGGTTGATGGCCCATCGCGTAGGGGCCGCCTCGGTGGCAGAGTCAACAAGCATTTGAAAGGCGAAATGCTTGAGGACGTCCACAATACTGGACAGGATGCCGTACTGTGCTGCGTGGAGGCTTTGAGGTTGAGGGTTGGCCCAATGCTGGACAAGGGTCATATTTCCAACCTTCTTAAATATGCTGAGTAGGCGGGTGGCTGGAATGCTGTGCGGATGGATTGGGATTTTGAGGCCCGATAAGAGGGGGGAAGTGCTCCTGGGTTAGGCGCACGCTGTGCGAGGGTGGCATCGACGGTGGAGCCGACAACCTTTGGAACATTGGGTGCTTAAGGACGTTGCTGACCAAATACCTTGCTAGGCTACATAGTGACGTGACAAGCCTGGCTCAGCCTTGAGTACAGTGGGGAAGTGCACTAAGTGTGTCGAGTTATTATAGTGAACATGTTTATATGCTAATTAACACACCTTGACTGTTGCATTTGTCTTACTCTCTCTAATGAAAGCCACTTCCCTCTTACAAGCGTACTGCGCCAAATTAGGATCGACGATCGCAAGAGGCTTGTTTGACACGAGGCGATGTTGGTGATCTAGTACGTGGGCAACCTGAGGGGCGGTGGGCGCATGCGCATAACAGGAGATTGCTGTTGAGCCCCGGGTGGCATTTGTTTTTATACTGTGCGAGGCGGGAGCGGGAGCCTGAAGAGAGACTGACAAGCTGCTTGTTGCTGGCCAGCAGTGGTTTGGACGTGAAAAGTAGGCACGCGAGTAGGACAGTGATCGGACACCTTTGAAAGAGGTCAAGGAGCTTCAGTCATACGTAGTGTCTCAGAAAGTTGTGGTAGAGTGGCGAGAACGACGCCATGCATGGTATATCCGGTGGTGTCACTGACGCTGATGTGCGTGAGAACATTGGTGTGTTGGGCACCCCAGTGTGTACCAGATTTACATAGAGGCAGCAAACGACATCCCTCATCATGGCTTGTATCCCCTCTAACTCAGATATCACAGGTATTGGCGTCAGAACAGCAATCTACGCCCAGAACTTCCTTAGCTTAGTCCCCGCAATCTTTTCACTCCTTGACAAGAAGGTTACGCCGACCAAACTAGAGGCCTTAGAAACCCAATCGACAACCATCTTGATCACAGCTTTCGCCATCCTCCTCTCTGCAATCATTCAGGCTTTACGGCAGGACTTGACCAATTTCCACGCAGCAATTATACTGAACCTTAGCTGGATCAACAACAGGAACACGTTCATTTATTTTTTACTCTATGTCCATCATCATGTAGGACGTCTTCGAAGGGAATTGGGCCGAGGTCTACGTACTTCTGATTGGGTTAATCTGGTAAAGAAAGCCTGGCGAAATCCGGTCTTCGTGATAGGTTCCCTGCATTTGTCTCTCATGGCAGCAGTCGGGATATGGTTGTGGAGTAAACCAACTGCTTTTGGCCATGAGGTGTCGTGTTCCGCATTGGTTGTGACCTTCGGCCGGAATGTGTCACTTGAATCAACTGGACTACGAAATTGGTCAATCCTTATTTACAGCCTCCTGCTTTTTCCAGGTCTGAACCTGATAGCACCTGTGGCCTTACTGCTCATACCGTACCTCATATACAAGTATGCAAAAGACAAACTGATCAGCAAGGAAGGCACCATGATACCCATTACTGTTGGACTTGTGACCCTTGCCACAATTGACATTATCATGTTAGTTGACACTGAAGTAGCACTGGAGAGGAATAAGCTTCTTCTGGAGAAGGGTGACACTGTCTGGACATTTGGGCAGACTCTGGCAGTGTTGTTACTTCTTGTTCCACTTCGTGATATAGGTGAAACCCTTCTTGAGCGGCGTGTTAAGCAGCTAGGGCAGAAACTTCTGAAGCAATCAAAAGCAGGAGAGTTTAAATGGGTTCAAAATCTATTGAGGCAGGGAGCTAATCCAAATGTAAAAGGTGAAAAATCAAACAGGATACATTCATGTCAATACTAATTGCTATCTTTTACAGCATCCAATGGAACATGCACACCATTGTTATATGCAGCACAAGGGGGTCATATGGATATCATTAAATGTCTGGTTGAGCATCATGCTGATATAAATGCACATGGTGAGAGACAACTGCTGTTTCTCTCTCCCAATATTCATTGTCTTTCTTTAGAGTTAGATGGCATGACAGCACTGTTGTATGCAGCAAGAGGGGGACATTGGGATATGACTAAATATCTGGCTGAGCATGGTGCTGATATAAATGCAAAGGGTAAGAGATGTTTACTTTAGCTCTCTTCACTCACATATCTTCTTTCATAGAAACCAATGGCATGACAGCACTGATGTATGCAGCACAAGGGGGACATTTGGATACAATCAAATATCTAGCTGAGCATGATGCTGGCATAAATGCAAAGGGTAAGAGATGTTTATATTGGCTCCCTTCACTTACACATCTTCTCTTATAGAGACCAATGGCATGACAGCACTGATGTATGCAGCACAAGGGGGACATTTGGATACAATCAAATATCTAGCTGAGCATGATGCTGGCATAAATGCAAAGGGTAAGAGATGTTTATATTGGCTCCCTTCACTTACACATCTTCTCTTATAGAGACCAATGGCATGACAGCACTGATGTATGCAGCACAAGGGGGACATTTGGATACAATCAAATATCTAGCTGAGCATGA
>JABCKU010000283.1:0-16683 GCA_018221655.1 Myochromella boudieri | reverse complement strand
TGCACATTGGCTGCATCAATTGTATGGAGGCTACAAACTGACTTGGAGGAAAATGATTCACAGAGCTGCACAATGCTGGGGTCTGGCCGACTTGTTACCAGAAATTTGGCCCCTGCCAAACTACCATTCCCAACAGCCAGAATAAGCTCATGAAGGAAGTCAGGTCCACCATCATTTTCATCAAGGGCATCAACAATAATGATGGGTAATTGCAGGCCTTCTCTGGCACACAAGGATGCCTGCCAAGGCTCAACCAACAGCTCCTTCATCTGCATAGACAAATCTGCATCAACAATGTTTGAGTCCCCTTGCAAGATGGGTAAAAGCTCAGAGGCATAAGAAGCAGATATTTCTGCCAAATTGCGGCATAGTGTGGTGACAAGAAGTTTAGAATCCCTGCTATCCAGCTGACGAGAGCAGAAAAAGGAAATCAATGGCAGCTTGGCCTCCCGAAGCTTCTCACATATTGTATAAGCAATAGTAGTCTTCCCCATCCCAGCCAGCCCATTGAGCCAGTATATCTTAGAGCTTGTCAGATCTGTATCTTCTACCCATGTCATGATCTCCTCGATGATATCTACGCGAGTATCCTTAGTGCATGGGCCACGTGAAAGGTTGTCATGTTTGATGGCTGCCCTGTATGCTGCATCATGAGATCGGGGTAGATTCTGAAAAACAACTTGCTAAGAAATTGGTTAGCAATGTAGCAGTCCCCACCAAACAGTTCTCCACACACCTGAAGAATGGTGGCTGTATTCCTTTCAATTGCTAAAGAAAGCCCTAACTGGAGGGCTGTTAGACAAATTCCATTCAAGGATGCAGCAGTGACGTACATGGAATGTGCGGACAGCACTTTCAATGACCCGACAGGATGCAACGAGTTGTCCAGCGTCCTCAACATTTTGGGCCAATCTAGTAAAGTATCCATGCTTATACATGTCCCCGATTTTCTGTGATTCAGTTGTCAATGCCCTGTATATACTAGTCAGTGATTTCACTTCAATGCATATGAGGATATAAGCACATACGTCCTCAATCCGTCCATCACCTTTAGCAGTGTAGGTGATTTCTTGACTTCATCTTGCCGCTCCCCAGTGAGCACCAATACTAACTGGCCAATATCCTCCTGAACTCGCTCCATCTCTTCGTGGTTACCAGACACATTCTAGGCGTAAAGTCAAAACAAGTCTTGGACAAAGTGCTAACATCTCACCTTGAACACATCGATGAGGTGTACGATGCCGCCGAGGGCCGATTTGAGGGGCGGGAATGCGTCTGAGGAGTCCCTAGCAAGCCTGAGGAATGTGTGTGTTCCATCTAAGAAAACTTTGACCGAATCCTTGACTAAAGTAGGCCCAATGAACACCAATGGCCACTACGGAAGCTAGGAGCAGAGACATACTTGTATGAACTGAAGGAGAGGTGGAAACGACAGGATTAAGTGTAGAGGGACCAGTCCTAGGCTGGATACTTGGGCTAGCTAGACTGAGGTTTGGCTGTACGGCTGGGGGAAGATCAATGACAATCAATAATGATGAGATCCGGGAAAGGTGGCATACCTGCATGGACCGAATAAGCGACAGATGTTGTCGGAGTAATCTGTGGAGGTGTACCAAGTTGAACAGCAATCCCGGGAGACGGAACGCCCGTACCAACTGGGGCTGGGTTGGTGGGCGATGGCGGGCGGCTACTGGGAAACTTGAAGATGGCCTGCATAGCACCGGTAACTGCGACAGGTTCGTTGAGGACTAGCATGAGCGGCCATGAAATGGAGGTATACCTATGTTATCCAAAGGAGAGGTGGGGCGCATAGGAGTAACTACGGAAGAGCCGGGTTGAAGACTTGAACTAGAATACGGGGATCGAACACTCGTACTGGGCTGCACTTGGGCAGTGGCGTTTGGCGATGCTGGGCGGCTGCTCGAAGGCGTCTTAGATAACAATCGAGACATAAATCCTGGTTTCTTAGGTTGCTTGGGCATTGGCGGTTTGAGATCAATATGTGCACAGCCACCAACGTAGTACGTTGAATTAGGTCTCACGCTCAGACCATCACGAAATCACGTCAAGCTTTTGGACTGACCATCCGTGGCCAAACTCTTCTGTGAATGCTACTCCCTAGAAGCACCATGCAAAATTCGCCCATGCATGTGTGGAACCCTCAATATGTGTGCTTCCATCGACATTTCGTTAGCGGCGAGAAGTCTTATTTGTCTTGCCCAAACGGTCCGAGTCCGTGTGCACTTGAAGACGGGTGTTCTTCCCATCGACACGAGTCAACCCGACGGCCACGTCATTGCCAACCCTATTCTCTTACTTATGGGTTGATCATCAAATGTCTTA
The DNA here is from genome assembly GCA_018221655.1 of Myochromella boudieri. Taxonomy (NCBI): domain Eukaryota; kingdom Fungi; phylum Basidiomycota; class Agaricomycetes; order Agaricales; family Lyophyllaceae; genus Myochromella; species Myochromella boudieri. The sequence continues at coordinate 14,340 of JABCKU010000283.1, read as the reverse complement.
ATTGAACTGCTTGCAACTTTCTGGCTCTTACGCTGTGTATCCCCACCTTCATCCGCCATCACTAGCCACATCAGAGACGTCGTTTGTAGGAGGGGAATATATGGTTGAGTTATATATGTTTGAGTTATACTATCGAGGTGGACCGTGTGCGAATCGCAGAAGGCGGCCTACGGCATTGACATAAGTGAAGAAAGGTTTGTACTGGAGAAAAGTACGTACGTGGTAAACCGTAGAGCAATCGAAGGCGCCTACCAAGCACTGGACAGCTACTTAGGCGAGTCGATTTGAGCAAAAACGATCCCCAAGTAGGTTGGTAGAGAGCTTGCTGTGGTCGAAAATTAACATGATCGACGAGCGTAGGCGGCCAGACAAGGCCAAAAAATGTTAAGGGCATATAAGCTGTTGCACAGTCAGTGAGCAGCGAAAGTAAGACAATTTTAAATATGATAGAATGTGATAGCAGTAAGTAAGTGGCGTACTAGGGCCGTGAACAGAGCAGGGATTGGGTACCGTTCCACCTCCACAGTTGCGGTCCGCCTGGTGTTCGGTGAAATCGATGGATGTGAAAGGTAGGGTGAGGAGAAGATAAGATGTTCCCAGCCAAGGGCTGTACTGAGAGAAAGCATTTCGTCTTCACATTGGGGGAATCGATTTCAGAGTATAACGAACACGCAAGTAATGCTAAAAGTAGGCAGATACCGTCAACGAAAGCCGATACCCCGGTATGATAAACTGACCTGTTAAGTGAATTCGCTGTGCGTGAGTATCGTCGACTAAGTCGAGACTTGAGCACCAGTGGTACGATGTGCACTGTAGGAGACGGGCCACGGCGGTGAAGCCTCTTGATGTGCCTAGGGCCGGCGATGGTGGAGGATATTATCCTGCATCTCTAGGACACCAACTCAATCCAACCTACATCATCATTCAAAAACTTGGTTGGGGGCAACACTCCAGCGTTTGGCTGGCAAGGCACGCCGGGGGCTCGCCGTATGTGCTATGATATCACTTTGAGTTCAATAACAATTCAATAACCTTAATTTTTTTCATACAAGGACATGCACTGACTCCTGAGAAGTCAGCGATAGCGTAACATGCCAAGCCCCTGTCCTCTGCGTTGACGAACCACGGATGGCTACAAGAGGGGAGGAGAGGAGTAGGTCATCGGAGAGGACGAGGTGCCTTTATGCCTCGAGTTTCTTGTTTCGATGTCGAGGTTGAAATCAGAGGATAGGGCATCTGCGAAGGAACTTTTGCAGCGCCAATAGTTGAGGCTCTAGTAGTCATCGTGAATACAGAACTATGTAATTTGTCAATAAGATATCGTGAAATATAAAAGAGTTATTCGAACAGGTAGAATTGTACATAGGTTGAATGGGATTCGACCTCACGTATAACATTCATCATATACCATACGGAATGGCGATCAAATTTTGGAAGGCTGAGCGCAGCATTATGGTAGGTAAACCCAACCGACTCCAAGTTCAGGAGACGCTCAGCAAATAATTGACCCACCTCCCTGAAGCGCAGAGTTCTATCAAGTGGACCATCAAAGGAAGCGATAGCACCAAACAGCGCCAGCGGATTGTGATCCCCAAATTCTATGGACATGCGGAGTTTTCGAAGGTGGATAAGATTCACGAGCGGCTTTACGAGGGATTCCTAAATATACCTCAAGTAGTAGTCATTTCGGGTTAGTTCTTGGATCTGTAACGCACCATGTTATGGGGACTCTCGTTGAGATTCTCATCAAAATATACCTGCTCGAGTTCTAAAACCTCAAGAGACGGGCACGCCGATGCAATTGCGGCAAGAAGCATAGGAGACGGCGCTGTTTCTAAATGCAGGGCAAACTCAACTAGATGGACAAGTTTTGATGCAGCCCAAATCCAAAGCAAGGTCTCTTTATCTGCCAGCCCTCTATAATTGTACCGCTTGGAAAACTCGCGGCTCCTGAACGATGAGAAACTGCAAGGGTCTCGAAAAGCAACAACCCGTAGACTTTCTAAGGATTCAGGTAACTGTTCGACAAGCGTGTCACCAAGCTGAACGTTCGATATTGGAAAGGACTTGAGTTGTGGAACAGGAGTAGCTGGGGGAATATTGAAGTCCCTGTTGTTCTTATCCTGACTTTCCTTTTCCCGTCGAGTCCAGCTGAAAGTGGCAGGCTCCCGCTTTTCAAGGGAAGCTCCGAAATTATATTCAAGAGTCTGCAGACACGGCATTCGAGAAACGACTTCGGAGATCGGTAGAATACGGCCATGAGGAACGTGGTTGACCAATGAGAGCGAAACAAGACGGGGCCATTCCACAGGCACAGCGGCTAACGCTTCGAATTTGATTAAATCACCAGCAATGCGGAGAGTCGAAATTGTCGTTGCTAATATTGGAAGGATCTCGACAATATTCTTATACTCTTGGTCGTAATCCAGATTGCGTGGCCGTGTATCGTCAACCATAAGGACCAGGGAGGTTATACGAGTCATACGTGAAAACACGTCAAGCAGTGATGGCCCGTCAAAACGTGCACCACGAAACTCGAGATGCTTGAGGTGAAGACAAGAGGCAATCGACATGAGGAGAGGTTGTGGTGGTTTTTTCGTCGAGAAATGCAAGTAGATGAATTGCAGTTTTTTTAGTTTAGGCAGAGTTGGCTCCAAAATGGGTAAATTTGCCGGTCTGTATTCATTGTAGTCTCGCTCCCTCCTCATAATCAAGTTTGTTCTCTCATGTATGTGCACCGTTCTTCCGTGGACAGTTATTAATTACAAGAGCTCAAGGTATAAAATTTAGATAGCCTACCGTATGTATGACCAGACAGTAGACGGCCACAATTCGTTATCAGCTGGTGTCCCAAAGTAATCTGCCGAGTCACTCCTACGCAGGTCATCGATTTTTCTGATGCGTGGCAACACATTATGGACTTCCCGGAATAGGAATGGCAGGGTCATTCCCTCATGGTTTTACAGGTGGAGGAGAGACTGAGTAGGCGGTTGTTTCTTGCATTGGTCTGGCGCTCGTCGAGGTCGAGGGAAACCCAGATGCCATGGGAAATAGCGAGCAAGATGTCCTCGGGTAGCGATATGATGCGCAGTGGAGGAGCCTGGTTGCTTGGCGTCTTCGGGATTGGTTCAGGCGTCCCACAGGTGCGCTTTGGTGACGTGAGTGTCAGTTGCGGGTATACAAGAGCATATGGCGGGGAGGTTGGTTCGCGTTTAGGTGACTTGGGAGTTTGTCGTGGTGATCCTGATTCGGTGATTTCGGGAACTAGCTCATGTGATTTAGTGTTCGTTCCACGGGATTCTAGGGTCAGTTTATGGGAGTTGGGAGTTGGTTGGGGTAGTGAGGTTGATTCTGGGTCGATCTACTAGGTAGAATATATGGTTCAGAGGATAAATTTGGTAATTCAGAGTCAAGTTTGGATGACTCGACATTTGCATCACTGAGGACCATGGCAGGTCGTGCCATGGCCAACCTTGAGCAGAGTCTGAGTTGTAGAGGACGATCCGAGTCATCCGACTCACTTTGTGCAAAAATTTATTGAAGAAATCGATGACGTTTATGTACTACACAGCTTGCTCAGGCCGCCCATTTCCGTCTCCACTTGGTTTACGGCCAAATTTCATGCAACACTTCCCTCCATGCAACTGATACTCGATGACTCTTTCACAATCAAGCTCACAGTCCGCCACATCATTAAGACAACCCTATAAGACCAGGTATAAAACCCACGCGAAAAGCTTCAAGGCCTCACCACTTTTGCCGCTTCATCACTCCTATTTCCATACGAATGTGCTATTTCCCCATAGCTACCTTCGTCCAATACCAAAACATGGGATCTCTAGGAACAAGTCATACTCTTCCATTCGCGATGGCCCAAGAAAGTAGAAATATGTTGTATTGGGACGGTAGGATCCAACGATGACCTATCGTAATACCCCCCTATCCCTTATTTAGCCACCTGAGCTGGTCCCGCTTTCCACTCCCATACAAAACTCCCCTTTTACCCCGACGCCCAATGACCAGAACTGACTCCTCGCACGAGGTACGCAAGCCTTCGAGAGGGCCAAGCGGACTTTCTCCTGTTGTAGCTTGCCGCTCCCAGTGGACCTCTAACGGAAGGACAGTCACGATGTGAACGCGGAATGACTAGGAATATGGGCAAAGGGAGAGCTGCAATTCTCAGTACACCAGTGGACCAATAAGGGGGAATACGGCCGAAATTCAAATGCACATTTCTCAACGCGTAACTTCAAAACCCATTTCTTTCTTCATTGGTTCGCCAGCCTCTTCAGAGATGTTCTAGGCGGTGAATACATTTAGGGGGATTCAAAAGATGGCCTTGTAGTCTGAACCCACGATAAGATCATCAAAAAATCATCATCCCATCGGTACTACTTTGTGACGAGATATGTATTCTTCATCTGTAATGACACGCCATCTTCGTTGAAGGGCAGGCGGAATCCCTAGTGTCACATACTCCCATTCCCAAGTCCCGAGCCAACGTACTCCTCTACTGGTTTTGTGATCCTTCCAGATGGCCTGCTACGTCACCCGAAAGCTAGCCATCGGGAGCCATTACGACCGTGTTTGGCTCTCGTGTCTATTCTGGCAACTCTAACTGCCATGTTTCCCCAACCAAGTATGATGGTTGACCCGGTCTGGCCATCGCGATTGTCGCCAAGCGTGTCGTCTGTGGAACGAGGTATATGTATATATAACCTTGTCATCTATCTGGAGGATCCGAGTCACAGAGAGCTAGTGGTGCAGTACCGCGCTTGTAGGATATCATGGTTAGAAGTGGACTAGGAGTGTAGAAATCGGACACGTCATCTTGCCAACGTGGCTCAGTTCTTTACCTAGGCCACAGGGTAGCCATAATCGTGCTTAGCAGGCGAAAACGTGGCAGGCCATAACTGACTCCGTCGACACCCGTGCAATCCAACCTTATTATTCTGGCGGTGTGCCGATGGTTCCTCTGTCCACGTCTATGGCAACTCTAGGAACTGATATCAGTTTCATGGGAGCGTGTTGCATGCATGCCGTCACAGAGAGTAGGTGGGCTTCCGCTTTACACTAATTCTGTACAGGATAAAGTCTCATGGGCAGAGTGGAATACTCAAGCACCTGGATATCGGACGGAACCTGTGAAAAAGCACACTGTAGAAACCTCCGTGGACATGTGGTAGCGGATCAGCCTACCTGGTACACCTGATCCCTCAGGCAATTCCTGTTTCGTTGTCTGCTGGCAGCTGCTGCTTGCCATGCCGTATTTCAAGCCGACTTGCCTCCAGTCAAAGCAGAGGGGAACGGAGGACCAGACCCAGATCCTGAACAGCTGACAGCTTGTGGGTAATGGGCCATGAGAAGCGGAAAGAAGTGGCCCGGCCAATAGAGCTGGGGATCAGCCTGACCGAAGAGGTGGGTAGGTGAAATTGAACGTGCGGTGTACATAGAAGATCAGGGATGCCAGATAGGCACCAATAAACCCAGGGACGGAAAATCGAAGCACCAGGGTGATGTTTGACAGTGAGAAGGATCGATGGGGGTGGTTGGGCTTGTTTTGGAGAAAGAGCGGGATTTATATATAAGTGGTGGCGAATGCGGCGCGGTATTATCTTGTTTATCATGAAGTAAGACAGATGGAGACATGACAGTATGAACTGTGCATTGGTGGAGACATGACACAAGAAGGGGCGCGCACGTGGGGAGTTGTCGGCAGAATAATGAACGGGGACTTTCCATAAGCGGCATAGACACAAGAAAAGTCGACATCATCGATGTGATACAAATGTGATATCAGGATTGTATAAGAATTCTGCTTTTCCTTAGTGTCGTGTCCTCCTCCCGTCATGGACTCTTTTTCAGAACCATACACGCGCCAAGGCGACGACGTCTCTCTCGACGCCGTCCGCGCTGACATCCGCGCCCTCGAACAGCAGCACCGCGACAACGGCGTGCCCCTGTCTGGCCGCGTCCTCCACATCTGCCACTACCTCCCTGTCACTGCCACCCTCAACACCAGAGCAGGCGTCCTCTCTCCCCCTCCCACTCCCCCCATTGTCCCCGCCGATGCACCCAGTCCCCTCTCCGACCCTGCAAAGCATGACTCACAGCCCCCGATATGGACCCTCGTCCCCAGGTACGGCCATGCTGCCATGATTTCGGGTATCCAGTCGCTCTCTTCCACACACGAGCAGCTCATCATTGGCTGGACTGGCGATATCCTCTCGCCAACTCCAAACGAACACATTTCGTCTGATACTGTTGGCAGCGAAGACCGTGCAGCACTACAAGAGGCTCTGGCTTCGTACCAACCCAAGGAAAGCGACCCGGACGATGACAGGAAGATCACATACGTCCCTGTATGGCTTGATGACAAGGTTGCGCACGGTCATTACGACGGGTATTGCAAGCAAAGTGTGTCCACTATTTTTCTCCCCCCCTATGTAATCGGAATTTATATTCCGCCAACAGCCCTTTGGCCTCTGTTCCACTACCTTCTGTGGCAAGACGTGGCAACAGAATACGCCTCGGCGGATTCCCACTACCCGTACTACGAGTCTGCCAACGCAGCATTTGCCCGTCGGATCGCAGAGGTCTACCGTCCTGGTGATCTCATCTGGGTACACGACTATCATCTCCTCCTCCTTCCTCGGTACGTATCATTAGATCATCCCTTACACTTCTCTCCTGTGTTCTTTTCTACTGTTTTATCCTCTTCGTGGCCACGTACCCCTGTACCTCTCGTCCTCCGCTCCTTTCGGCTTTGCTTCTCCTCGTATCCTGTACTAACAAAAACACTGTAGTCTTGTTCGTGAAGTCATACCTGATGTTGTCCTCGGTCTCTTCGTCCACACACCCTTCCCTTCCAGCGAAATATTCCGTTGTCTTCCCCGCCGAAAGGAGATCCTCGATGGCATGCTTGGCGCGAATTTGATTTGCTTCCAGGTATAGTATTTCGGCCCCATCACCACCCTAAATCCCAATTCATTGTTCCAAACTTTCAGACCTACTCCTACTCTCGCCACTTCACCTCAACTTGTGTCCGTGTATGCGGCTACGAGACTACTCCACGGGGCATTGACGTTGAGGGTCACGTCACCAGCGTCATGCACTGTCCCGTTGGTGTTGACGCGGAGCGTGTTGGACGAGATATGTAAGTTAAACATCATCTATCTCCATTTGTCCGTAATCATGACGAGGATACTGACGCATATATTGCATCGCAGCAAACGTCCTGGCATCCAACCGAAGCTCGAGGCACTCCGCACCCTCTACGAGGGTAAGAAGATCATCGTTGGCCGGGACAAGCTCGACGTCGTCAAGGGCGTTCTACAAAAGGTATCAACTTTCCCAATTGGCTTGATGCATCCTTCGGTCCCGAAACACACAAGCCTAAACTTTTATTTTATTTTTACGCAGCTCCGTGCCTTCGAAAAGCTCCTGCAGGACTACCCAGAATGGATTGGTAACGTCGTCATGATACAGGTGACGTCACCCGCACTGACAGATTCACCAAAACTCGAACGCGTCGTGTCCGAGCTCGTGGCGCACATCAACGGCGAATACGGGAGCTTGGACTTCATCCCCGTACACCATTAGTACGTATCATAATATATTTCTATCGATACATTCACTGATTTCTTTACAGCCACCAAACCCTCAAGAAGGACGAATTCTACGCGCTCCTCTCTGTTGCAGATCTTGCCGTCATCACGCCTCTCCGAGATGGCATGAACACGACGTCCATGGAGTTTGTCATCGCGCAGAACCAGAATCCTGCTGACGATGAAGCTGGGCGGCTAAGTGGGAAGAACTCGCCCCTCGTGCTGAGTGAGTTCATGGGTATAAGCAAGAACATGGACGATGCCCTTCTCGTCAACCCATGGAACCTCGGGGTACATTTTCTTTTTGTCACCTCTCCCATCCTTTGTCTAATGTGCGTTTGATTCGTAGGACGTCGCAGCGGCAATCAATCGCGGTCTCATCATGTCGCCTGTAGAGAAGGCACGAAGGCAGGAGAACCTATACCGTGTCGTCACCACGCATACCTCACACACGTGGGCAGCGGTATTGGTGAAAATGCTGCTTGGGCTTGTAGATGGCCAGGGCCAAGCTCGCCAGACGCCGTATATACCCCAAGAAGACCTTGCTAATGCATACAGGAAGGCAGGAGAGGGCACAGGCAAGAGGCTATTTTTATTGGATTACGACGTGAGTTTTCTTCAGAGCCCATGTGTTCGTTTTTCGTTCTCCACTCTCCCCCCATTCTCATCCTACCAAACCAACACTTTTTCCTCGTTTGTTTATACGGGAAAGAGAGGGGGCGATTATTCGGTGATTCTACGGACGGAACCTGTTGGGGATCTTGTGTTATCTTATCTTCGACTTCTTCAACTTTCACAGCGTCTTTTCCCTGATTCGGAGATTCGTTCCGAAGATCTTACTCTTCCTTTCTTGTAACCCATTCTTCTCGCCGCTTCCTTCCTACTTGATCGTGGCGATGATGGTACTAACACACGTGGACAGGGTACGCTCGCACCGATCGTCAAAACGCCATCGATGGCTATACCGACGGCAAATACACTCGAGGCACTCGAACGCCTTTCAGCCGATCCTAGGAATATCGTGTACATCATCTCCGGACGCGACGGTGCATTCTTGGAACAGCATTTAGGGCATTTGACGAACGTTGGGTTCAGGTCAGTCGCTTCTTCCGCCCTTTCGTTTATCATGAATGGCTCCCTGACGCAACCCGTACGTATACAGTGCAGAACACGGTGGATTTGTAAGGGAGCGGGGGACTACGGAGTGGGTGAACTTCACGGAGAACTTGGATATGGAGTGGATGGGCGAGGTTGCGGAGATCTTCAGGTACTATACCGAGAGGACCACGGGGAGCCATATCGAGACAAAGAAAAGCTCCATTACGTGGCATTACCGGGGCAGTGACCCGGAGTGGGGGTACGTTTCCCATTTAACTTCCCACCTTTTCAATTGTTGCTAATTTGTTGGCGATATAGACAGTTCCAGTGCAGGCAGTGCCAAGATCTGTTGGAGAATAATTTGGCACATAAACGGCCGATTGAGGGTATGCTGCTTGCTTCGCATCCTGCCTTGTTGGGCGCGTCACTGACGCCAAGTTCGTAGTTCTCGTTGGGAAGAAAAATCTGGAAGTTAGACCGATGGCAGTAAACAAGGTAAACTCGATTCCTGTGACTGTTGGAGCATATATTTGACAAGTATCTCCCTCAGGGCGAAATCGTCAGACGGATATTGTACCAGAACCCGAACGCCGAGTTCATCTTCTGTGCTGGCGATGACAAGGTCAGTTAAACTTAACTTTCTAGACTTACAATACAATACTCACATGTATACTCTCAAGACGGACGAAGACATGTTCCGCTCGCTTCTCCTCTTCCCCTCCGGAGCGACCGAAGCAACCTTGTCCGCCCCATTATCTGTCACCCTGATCGAAGGAGGCGACCCACCGCCCGTGAAGCTCGCTATCCGCCCTGAAGCTATCTTCACCACCGCCGTCGGGCACAGTAGCAAACGCACCCTCGCAAGCTGGCACGTCACTGCTCCACAGGAGGTCGTAGACCACTTGCTTGATTTGGCTTACGAAAGGGGCATAAAGAGCCACAGCAATTTGTAGAGATATGATAGCGCCACGTGGAAACGCCTGGACGCCTGCTTTTGCTTCCCTTCTTTTTTCCTCCTTTTTCATGAAACGTATAACAATGACGACATAGACATCACATATATCTTTTGTGTTCTTCGAATTTCCTTTATCCCCGGGCCCGGTTTTATATATCTGTACTCTTATCTCCCATAGAAAACCAAACGCAACCCAACCTAAGTATATAGTGTATTCGTACGATTCATACAGCCTTTTATTTCGTGTTCTTCCTGTTCTCTTCTGTCTTCATCGAGTTTGATATCGAATTATTAGGAACCAACAGACACGACAGCTATACAGACCGATTATTAGATCTAACAATGCGAGGTCGAGTTAGAATGACCTCTCCATATTTCTTAAGTACACTGCACGCATATGACAGCAATGATATCGATAATGAGGAACCATGCCTAGGTTGTAATAATTGGATGCACGGGCGCTCGTGACCTCGATCGTCTCCATCACTAAATAGATTTCAGTGGGCGTACCGGGGAAACAAAAACTTGAGCTCAATCCCTCTCCGTTTCGCAGCCAACTCCACTTCCTCGATGAGAGCTTCATTTAGCGCAGACCTCTCCACCAACCATTTCAGTCGGATAACCTCCCAACCAGTTTGAGCAATTGCCCTTGGCACTTCTTTCAAATCCATGTCCAGTGCCGCACCCAGGTACATCCAGATCAAGCTCTTTTTACGAGGGGTTTCTTCTTCGAGAGCAAGGGAAGTTTTGCGCGAAAGGGAAAGGGGACTGGCGTGGCTGCCGCTCACCTGGACAGTTGTAAGTGCTTGCATCTCAGGCATGACTGCATCAAGTGCGAGCTCTTCATCGGTACCAACTTGGAGGTGGGGCATCGTGCAATTCCATAGGGTCAGTTCAACCAGTGTCGGAGCAACGGCAGCTAAAATGGTGTAGATGTCGTGATTCGAAAGGCTTCGTATCATGCGAAGACAAAGGGTGGTTAAGGATGGGGTTGGTTTGGAAACAAAGCGCATGAGTTGGGGTTGTGTGATTTTGCCACCGGAAATCTTGAGGGAATGTATCATCCATGGGAGTTCATTGAATGGCAACTCTGGTCTGTCCTTCATTGAGCATCGATAGTTAACCTGTGATTCATGATAGACTTACTCGAATTTCTCCTGAAAATAACCATCCAGTTGTACATGGCGAACATATTGCCAACCCCTTATCATGGCTTGCATCGCCATCAGACTGAGGCTTCCTCGAAGACTATCCCTTCCACCTACGACATACAAGTTGCGTACGAGACGAAGGTTAGACAGCGCTTGCACAAGCAAATTGATAACCGATGCCGGGATGCATATCGTGTTGAGGTGGACTTCTTCAATAGATGTAGCAAAGTTTAGAATGGTGATAATATGGAGCCACTCTTTGTGGTTATATATTGCATTATGGTGTGCGTACTGCAGATCGGGTTTGAATGTACGCATCATAGTACCCCGTTCAGGCCTTGCTTCAAGAGACCGCGCAACGCTGTGGAGATGCGGTGGGTCAGCATCATAGGTGCCATCAAATGTCTTGAAAAAGAGGTCTAAAACATGCAGCCATGACTTGCAAACCAAACCATAGCAGAGCAGTCCCGCACGCCAGCCTCTGTACTCTTTGTTTGCGGCGTATCCGGCAATGTGAAGTATGATTTCAGGTGTGAGCCTAAAAGGAAAGCGCTCATGTCTGACTTTGGGAATAACGCGGAGAGAGTACGCCGGGAAGTCCATGGTGGCACCGTAGGTTGGGGAGTCCTCTCCGAAGTATATATTACTGTCCAAGAAAACGGTCAAAGATGGGTTCTCAGGCTCACATGCATAAACATGATCGTAAATGATATGAAAATTAGAGCTCGTTGAAATTTGGGAACATGGTACAAGTGATACGTCTTCTGGGCCGTCGGCAGTTGCAATAAGTTGAAACGTGATAGTGAACACGTTCAAAAGACCTGAAGCTGGTTGATTACCCGTCTTCACGAGGTTTCGAATCTGTTGACGAGAATTGTGGTTACGAGAGAGAATATCTCTGTAGGTGGGGTAAAGATTGATTGCCTCCGCAAACCGTTCACACTGAGTTCGTTCAATCTCAAAATAATCATCTCCCCATCCTGAAAGAACTTCTGCTCTAGTCTCATAGGAGTTGTGTATCACCTGAAAAGGGATGGTTGAATGACTTGATAATAAATTGTTAGAGACATACGACGTTGTCGAGTCCTGTGGATTGTTCAGAGACGATGAGAAGACGGATGGCGAAAAATTCGTGTCTGGCTTCATCAAGTACGACAGATATCATGCAGCGGTTGATTTCAGGGTTGACACTGCTTCGAGACGAATGGCTATCACATGGACCTTCGTGAAAAGTACAGCTAAACCACCGCGTACTCATCGAACTCGGAAGGAGAGGGGAAAACTGCTGTAGTTGGTTGTAATTGAATATGATCTGAGACTGTGAGGTCACCGACATGTGATTGGATATCATTCTCACGCGGGGGTGTCAAAGTACACACCGAGCTCAAGATATGTGATCAAAATTTAATGTATGTAGTACTTGGCCCGACAATATCTCTTAGATTTAGAACGGCCTCTCCGGGCCTCCTAAGCACATTGTTTGCAAATGACAGCAATAACGGTTGAGGAGTTATTAAAGAATTGGATGCACAAGTGCTCATGGCCCCGATCGTTTCTATCACCAAGCAGATTTCAATGGACGTGCAGGGGAAATAAAAACTTGAGCTCAATCCCTCTCTGTTTTGCAACCAACTCCGCTTCCTCGATGAGAGTTTTATCCAACGCAGACCTCCCCACCATCCACTCTAGCAGAATAATCTCCCAACCAGTTTGAGTAATTGCCTTTGCCACTTCTTTCAAATCCATGTCCAGCGCTGTATCCAGATATATCCATATTGACCTCTTCGTATGGGGAATTTTTTCTTCGAGAGTAGGGGAAGTTTTGCGTGAAAGGGAATGCGTACTGGCGTAGTTGCCGCTCACTCGGACAGTCGTAAGTGCCCGCATCTCAGGCATGACTGCATCGAGTGCGAGCTCTTCATCGGTACCAGCTTGAAGGTAGGGTATTGTGCGTTCCCGTATGTCCAGTTCAATAAGTGTCGGAGCAACGGTGACCAAAATGACGTAGATGTCGCCATTGGAGAGACCTGGCACCATATGAAGATAGAGACTTGTCAAGGATGGGGTAGGTTTAGAAACAAAGCGCATGAGTTGGGGTTGTGTGATTTTGCCATCGAAAATCTCGAGGGAATGTATCATGCATGGGAGTTCATCGAATGATGACTCTGGTCTGCCATTCGTTAAGTTTTGATGGTTAACATAGAATTTATGATTATAGACTCACTCGGATTCCTCTTCCTGAAAACAATTTTCCAGTCGTACATGGCGAACATATTGCCAATTCCTCATCATAGTTTGTATCGCTGCCAGGCTGAGGCTTCCTCGAAAACGACCCATTCCGCCTACGAGATACAGGGTGCGCACGAGACGAAGGTTAGACAGCGCGTGCACAAGCATATCGATAACCGATGCTGGTATGCCTGGTGTGTACAAGTGGATTTCTTCAACAGATGTTGCAAACTTTAAAATAGTGATTACATCGAACCACACCTTGGGGGTAGGTCTTCCATCATGGGTTGCATACTGCTGGTTGGGATTGAATGTATGCATCAGAGCACCCCGTTCAGGCCTTGCTTCGAGAGACCGCGCAACTCTATGGGGATCCGGTGGGTCAGCGTTATCGCTGCCATCAAATGTCTTGAAAAAGAGGTCTAAAACATGCACCCATGACTTGCAAACCAAACCACAACAGAACAGTCCCAGGCCCCAGCCATTGCATTCTTTGTTTACATTGTATCCGGCGATTCGAAGTATGATTTCAGGTGTGAGCGTAAAAGCAAAGCGCCTATGTCTAACGTTAGGAATAACGCGGAGAGAGTGCGCAGGTGGGAAGTCACGGTCCATGGTGAAGGAATCCTTTCTGAAGTATCCGTTGCTATCCAGGAAAACGATCAAGGATGGGTTCTCAGGCTCACAAGTATAAGTATAGTCGTAGAGGGTATGAAAATAAGAGCCCGTTAAGATGTGTGGACAAGGCACAAGTGTTACTACGTCGCTGGGATTTGCAATAAGCTGGAAGGTAACATTAAACACGTTCAAAAGACCTGAAGCTGGCCGGTCACCCATCGAGAGGTTCTGAATCTGTTGACGAGAATTGCGGTTACGGGAGAGAAAATCTCTATAGGTGGGGTAAAGCTTTATTGCCTCCGCAAGCCGTTCGCATCGTATTTGTTCAATCTCAAATTCATCTTCCTCAAATTCATCTTCTTCCAATCCTGAAAGGATTTCTGCTCTAGTCTTGTATGAGTTATGTATCACCTGAAAAGGGGTGGTTGGATGATTAAATAATGAATTATTGGAGACCTACGACGTCGTCAACACCTGTGGATTGTTCGGATATGATGAGAAGACGAATGGCGGAAAATTCGTGTCTGGCTTCATCGAGCACGACAGATATCATGCAGCGGTTGATGTCTGAGTCGACGGTATCATATGGACCTTCATGAAAAGTATAGCTAAACCACCGCATATTCGTCGAACTTGGAAGGAGAGGGGAAAACTGCTTCGGTTGTTTTGAATTTGCATAAAG
>JABCKU010000282.1:0-16748 GCA_018221655.1 Myochromella boudieri | reverse complement strand
TTGACATGTGGCTGAGCCTGTGTGACATTGTACTGTTTCTCACAGTCTTTGGACGTTTATAACTGACCTAAAGCTTTACATACAACGATGTGGCCTACCATCCGAACCTCTGATTCTTGTGTAACACAGAATGTCACTCAGTGGCAGTGCAGTGGTTCAGTGTGGTGTAGCGTAGTACAAGTGGCCTCGCCAAGCACCCAGTGGCTCGAGGATCTGCACTGCAGTGACCACTGCAGTCACGGTAGTGTCATGTCTTGGCACGTCACGACACGGCACTTTCTATCTGCCCAACGGGAACGTAGTTTTTGTGGAAATCAATGGCAAATGTATGTCCGAATCTTATCACTTGAAAACACTGTTTTAGTGACCTACGTATAGTCTACGTGAACTCGATGCTGGTATGCGTATGCATGTTTTTCAGTTGATCAGTGAGACTAACGCACAGTAGGTTACGTACGTAAACTGCAACAACTGTTTTGATTACACCTGATCATATTATTAGCCTGAATTCCAGAAATAGTTCCCGGGAGATACTTCAACGTGAGCCTAGTATACCCCTCATGAGCATCAGTTCAGTATCGCAGCGTGCGCAGTCTATTTACTTGCTAGAATGAACTCAAGGCACTGATACTTGGCGCACTTTCTTCAGCTGCCTTTTGCGGCGAAACTGGGTATCCCGTGGGTCCAGGAGCACTCTCTACCGAAGAAAAGGGACAGAAAGAGCAAACACCTTCCCATTCACGACCATCTACTTGGGCTGCATAGTATCCTTTTTCAACGGAGATTTCCTTTTCAAGTTTGATATATGTATCCTAGGTATAGAAGCATCGCCATCCATCTGAATCATCGATGTCCCATTACGTCGGGGTGTAGTGAGAGAACCTTGCTTGACGGCAAGAATCTGAAAATCGCCGGTCTCCAACTTGCCAAATTTCGTCATTGATCAGACTAGAACATTTGGAATGATTTTGTGGTTGATTCTGATCCCGCCTCAATTGAGATTCACAGTCTCTATATGAGCTGAATTCAGAGGGAACTGCTAGGATGCCTTGACCTGCCGTGGCATCAACTTCTCTGGTGAGGCGGTTATTACGGAACGGCTAGTCGAGAAACCTTTGAGTGGGGTACGGCAGATAGGCAACGACAAGCGGGCGACGCCCCGCTGGTAGGTGTCTGGGACTGAGCCTGTTATTTACAGTCCGACCCTACTTGACCCGATCAGAATCGCTTGAAAGAGGGGTTGGGCTGTGAGGAGAGTTGGCAAGTTCGAAGACGACGAGTGTGTGAAACAACCTCTCACGCATAGTGTGATCAGTGGTGATCGGAACCTTATCGAAGCTTCGATGATAATAACTTGGTGGACCATGCCTATATGACCATCTGACGATGTCATCAACTGCCACTGACAAAAGTAACACTTGGACAAGGACACTATGAATAGCAGGTAAAGATGGCCATGAGTACGTATTTGGGAATAAGGGCTTACGTTGACTACATATAGGCAGCATTTCCGACATGGTCCCCTCTAGGCAACTCCAAGATCGTTGGCTACCACTACAACCTCCAACGAATCCCTCTTTCCAGTTTCTACTAAATATAACCATTCGCCCTAGGCTTTTCGTTTTATCCTCAAGTTCCCAAAGATCGGAAGCCATAGCATTACGATGTCTTTATTAGGACCATCGTTCTCTTACGCGGGGAGAGTTGAAGGCCCCTTCTTAGCCGGCAAGCTCTTATTACACTTGATTAGTTTAATGATTATTTTTGACGCACTGTTACTGATACTAATAGGTGTCATGGCTTGCTGCCCGTATGCCTTTCATCTCTGGGGTTCAGGTCCTTTTCACATGATGACTTGACTAGCTTGCTCGCCATTACATGCTCCCAAACGGTCTACTATTATCGTAATTATCCAAAAGATCACATTCTGTTGAAGATTCTGGTGAGTTTTCGCTCCACCTTATTTGCATGGATCATCAAGAATATATTTTCTAGGTTGCTATTTTGTGGTTTGCCCTATTTCCTCGATGTGTGAAACTTGAGTACAAATAAATCTCCAGTTTATTGGAGATCACGCACGTTGGGCTCTTGACCCAAGCTGCATACTTCGTCTACGTGTTCTGTAAGCGGCCGGAACACAACGTAGAAGCTCTCCTCGTGGCAGTGTGAGTAGGCTACCTAACAGGCAAGAATCGAAACTATAATAACTCGTTTTCAGAGGATTTGCGGTAAGCTGTACCCCTAGTCTCTTCCTTGACGCTAAATTGCTTTTCTAGGTATCAGTCACAATTACCGTAACCTTTCCTAATTTTTTTTTTTCAAAAACCTCTTCCTGATATGGTCCGTGGTTTGGCAGGCTGTCATCACGATTGTTGTTCAATGGTTGTTACATACCTTTCATATATAATCGTTACCTATACTGACCCCGCTGATACTCAGTTTCTACGCCTGGAGGGTATATTCCTGTGAGCCAACTGGCGCCGCGTTAAGAAATACTAACATCAAGTGATAGTGAGCAAGCGTTACAAGCTGGGGAAGTTTATCGTTGGGTTCATTGTCCGTGTATTTCAGCCTGTGTGTTCTTTAATTCACAAATTTTTCTTATAGTTGGTTACCTCACTTGCAGAGTTCAGTCAGTAACGCCAGTTATTCAATAACTTGATTTAATAATGCTCTGTTTCTCCGAAGGTGTTGGACTTGGTTAGTGCTTTCTATTCAGATGTTCTCTGTCGCTAAACTAAGTTTATTCTTAGCTACCAACGTTCTGCTGTATGGAACAGTCATATCTGTAATCGTTGATGCGCTGATTACTTGTCTCAGGTTTGATAGTCCATCGATTGACACAACGAGGGGAAAGTTATCCCGAGTAAATTTACGTCCTATACAAGTGAATCACATGTTCTGAACGTCAGAGCAGCGGTTATATTCAGCCACCTTGGTCGCAACCATTATATGCGACTTGACTATCAGCGTGGCGCTCTCCTTCTTCTTAAATCGAATGCGCTCAGGTTTCAAATCGTGCGTTCGCAAAATCTACTCTGATCGTCACTCTCCTATACTGTGCTGATATGTATTGTGACAGTTCAGAGAGTGTAATCAATCGTTTGATACTCTTCAGGTAATCCTGCCATCCTCGTTCGTGTCGGAAGGGACTACTGACACTTTCCCTTATTGAGCATTAACGTAGGGCTTCTGACCAGCATCACCGCGTTGTGTACCCTCGTATCAGTATGTACATGCGTCATATCTTCCGTGTTCAGATCAAGAACTAATTTATGATATCCCAGTTCTATGCGACTCCACCCACTAGCATTTTCTATACTGGTGAGTAAATATATCAATTCCTAAGAGCCTCGTTTGGAATTGTTCAACGGGTTTATAGTTTTCGTGGAAATTAATGGAAAATGTATGTCTTGATCTTATTACTTGAAAACACCCGTTTTTCATGACCTATAGTCTACGTCAACTCGATGCTGGTATGCATGTACATTTTCAAGTGACCCAATTTGTAAAGTTAACATATACTCGCCACAGGTTACGTATGCGAACTGCAGTAACTGCTTTGATTACACCTAATTATATCAACAGTCTAAATACCAGAAAGAGCTCACGGGAGATACTTTTTCTGGATAGATCTAGCATGCAACTCACGAACCTCTCAGCATCGCAACGTGAGGAGCAGCTTCCTCTGCTAGCAGGACTCAAGATACTGACCTCTTCGCTTCCCCAAGCCCTCTTTTCTGGAGAAGCCGAACATTTCACGGCTTCAGGAGCATTATCCACTAAAGACATGGGAGAACAGCCACCCCCCATTCAATCGTGACGTCACTCATTTCCTTGGACTGCCTAGTACTATCACTTTTTAGTAAATTTTCTCCTTTTTTGAGTTGAACTGTTGAACATCTGTATCCTAGATATAGAAGTGCAAGTTGGAATGAATACCGAATTGTTAGGCGCGCGGCTTTGGCGCATGAAAGGCCTGCCTTCGCGTTGTTAGATCATGATCAAAGCCATTCTGGTTCAAGCCACTTGTGTCATTTTGGATGAGGTACTATTACTTAGCTATTTAACTTAGTGTACTAGTGTGTGAGCGAAACTTTTCGTCGGTGTACCAACCAGATTAAATCATCTATTTTGAACTTACGCTTGATCAGTCACTGTCAGGGCAGCTCCAATGCAAGCCTCGACTGGATTGTCGAACAAGGCTCTAGGCACGCTGAATAAGGGGAAGTGAGGTTACGAGGAGTAACAGTTAAGCAACTGTGGCCACTAGTATGTAAAGGATGAATATCAGCATTTGTCATGTATAGGGTAGTTTTTATTGGACATAAGGTACGTCAAGTTAGTAAGAAGAACATCCTAGAGAGCTTGTATCGCATATATTGCAAGGTAGCCTACAAGAACTTTAAGGTTTCTACAATCAGGTACTAGATAAGATTATCTGAGTGATGGGCTATGCAGTACCTATGTATATCGGGTAACTGATATGATCGGTCTCAATCTAGTTTCTAACAGTTTTGGCTTACTTGCCAGCCAATATAAGCATTGCCCATAAAGGTGTGACTGAAATGTCGGAGGGCCATCGACTGCAAGACGTGTAGCATGTCAAATCGAACACAGCCGTCTCACTCATGCCATGGCACTTCAGACGCCGTGACTACCGTTTTAGGCACACATCACACGGACCGACATGGTTGTCACGATTTTGCATTATTACCACTTCAAGACCTCCGAGTCAGTGTGATGGCAGCTATTTACCCGCATGGTCCCTATCATCAAGCATCAGATCAGTTATTTGCTGAATAACTAAATAGCTAATCTTACTAAAGTTGATAGCACTCCTTGTTTTGAATGGACTCTCCTCGAGAAGTAGGCAATGATTCGAGCGATGCAAGTTCGTCGAACGTCTTATCCATTCTTCTTTTATTCTACAACTCATTGTTTATCAGAGTCAGGGGAATATAATGATGATGCACTGAGATTCTGGTCCATATATTCTACCGAAGCGCACAAGTACGACGTCAACATATTTGATTCCTGGAAAGCGAACACAGACAGCACTCTCATTTTCGTGAGTCGATCATCCAACACTGTAGGATTGTTTCAGCAACTAAACTAATTCCTCTTTAGGCAGGTCTTTTTTCGGCCATTGTAACTGCCTTTCTTATTGAAAGCGGCAAACTTCTGAAACGGGATTCAGGGGATGCTTCTGTGGCACTTCTCGCACAGCTCGTCTCACTTCAGCACTCTCAACCATCCAATGCTTCAACAACCGTTCCTATCATTAATCCTTCGACTCCCTTTAAACCACCTACTTCTGCCATCGTTGTTAATGTACTCTGGTTTTTGAGTTTGGGATGTAGTTTAGGAGTGGCTTTGTGCATAACCCTTGTGCAACAGTGGCTTCGAGAGTACCTCCAGATAGTCCAAAAGCACACTGGCCCCTTACGACGTGCCAGAGTTCGAACTTTCATGTTTGACGGCCTGAAAAGTTGGAACATGGACTGGGTTGTTGGCGTGTATATTCCTATTATGCTGCACTCTTCGTTATTCCTCTTCTTCATCGGATTCTGTTTCTATCTCTTTCCGACAAACTTGGCTGTTACTTGGGTCATAGTGGCCGTCTCGGCTGCTCACGGTGTGCTGTATATTATTGCAACCATAGCGCCTATTCAAGATTCGGCAGCACCATACCAGACACCATTCTCGCCACTGCTATGGTGGACCTGGCGGAATGTCACTCAACTACAGAGGGCTCAGCGTGTGCCATTCAATTTCAACATCGACCGCGATACATTTGTAGCGACATCCACCCCGACCGAACGGCGACGAAGAGATCAGAGTGCGCTTCAGTGGGCATGTCAAGTTTTCTCTCATGATACGGAACTCCAGCCACTTGTGGAGAGTATTCCTGGATTTTTGTCCTCTCAAGATGGCCGTGACGTTTGGGACGTTGCGTCGACGCCAGGCCAACCAGTCACACAATTTGGCAACCGTATTACCCGCCTTCTTGTAACATGCTTACGCCCTGGACTTCTGGATTCGGAAAGTCACCTAACCCGTGCAACAGTTTGCTTGGATGCTCTATTTGCAATCCTTCAGCATACGAGAGGAGCCATGTTTTTCGGGTACGACCTACGTCATAATTTGGACAGGGTGGCTGCACTTCGATGGAATAGTGTGTGCCCACTGGAGCGAAAAGCTGTTTGCGTGAAGATTCTATTGGAATGCCGATCGCCACCCACCGTGAAGTGGAAAAATACACCCTTACCAATTTCTGGATACGGGTTTGAATCCCCGATTAGTAGATTCACCCAGTCCAATCAAGTGATCATTCAAGCCATGTTCGATACACTCCCTCTGCCTCACTTCATTACACCCGCGACGCAATATGATTTGCCGCTGCTATTGAAAAAGGCAGACCATCATTTACAGGTCGTCGATGAACACCGATGTAAGATGGAGGAGCTTTTGGTATCTAGTTCAGATATTGGGGAACGTCGGACACTCCTTGGCAATGCGCTACAGCTTTACATTAAAGCACTGGAGGATGGAAATCGTGATTTATATGCTTGTACACGAGTCCTGCAGGATTTTCTCAGCCACGCTTACCCACCACAACATCAACAGTTTCCTCTCATTCTGACCATATTTCATTGGATGCTCACAATCAACCATGATCCTAATCCCGTCATTTATGAAGGATTTTTATACCTTAAGGATGCTAAATTTGCAGCTACATTTACAGCACCTCGCATCCTTGCGTTCTTACGGCGTTTTGCAATTTATCCACCTCTTCCAGGCTTAACAGCTCAACCTCAAGCCGAACATGAACCATTCTCTCTCCTACCGATTGCAAAGTCCAAAGACGAGTACCTCCGACGAGAGCTTTTACCAGTTTCGATGTGTCTATCCATCCTCCAGACCCCAGAATCACCTCCCCGCCGTTTGTTCGCTAGTTCCAACATGCATTGGTACGCCCGAGTATGGCGTCCGTACATACCGTGGCCCAAGGAATCGGAGCTTGACATTTTTACCCTGCTTCCAAACTTATTCAGTGCCCTTGCTGGTCCTAGGCACCCATTGGGCGTTCTTGCATACGTCTTGGAAGATTTGAAAGATGGTGGTAGAGTGCTTGAGCTAGCATCACTCGTCTGTGCGGTTAAACATGAAAAACAACATAGTAAACGCTTGGATGACTCGGTCATCAACGTAACCCTCGACGTTTTGCTAAAGAAATGGAGCAGGGCGTGGCCGTACCCGTCACCGGGAGGGCCTGAAGAAGTTGAAAAACCACCATGGTCTCCAATATCGCCTGAGCTTCATTCTTTTATTTGGAATATCCGTGGCAGGAGACGAGAGGCGCCTCCTGGAAGGTTTCAGAATCAGGAAGCGAGGTCTTTCATCCTTTGCGAAGGGTCACAAATACTCCTTATCGGCATTGTCAACAATCTTGTCGTAGTAGAACGCTCCGCAAATCGCAGCGCCCCTTGTCCATTTCCCAAGGAAGCCATAGACCGCGTCGTGGAACTGATAAGAGAGGGAGTAACCTTGAAGTTACCAATTGAGATTGCGGAGGAGTTGTTCGGCATAGAACATATCGTTGTGGACACCAACGATCAAGTGAGTGGCTCATCCAGACTGGATCAAAGGGCGATAGCTCTATATACCCGCATATTAAGCCAGAGGAGGCCACTACCATCTGATCATGTCGATAACAGGCATACGTTTGATGCACACACATCCAAATCAGGGTAAAAGGCACTACTAGGCTTTCTCGGTGCTGTTACTTCCACTTTCCCCTCGACTAGTATCTCCCGCATACGTCAACGACTTGACACTGGCAACAAACTCTGGATCCTAGGAACGTGTACAGGAGATGCACACAAGTTTCGGCTAGAGAAGGTGAGGCAAGAAAGGAGTTGTGACTACGAGAATCGCATAACGTGCAGCCACTCTGAACACGTAGGCGAGTCTGAGGTGGTCATGGTCTATCACGGTGGGAATTTTCTTTGGAGAATGGCTAAAGTACACTCAAATTTGGAAGTTCTGGATTAAATTTAGAGGTACGGCGAGCGCGAAACTGTATGATTATTCCTCCTCAAAAAGCGATAGTGACCGTGGCTCGGAAAATACTGTATGGTACAATGTAATCTTCAGCTACTACTATATTCAGAAGGACAAAGTCGTGACTCGTGAGAAAAAGATAAGATCAATGGAATTGGCTTAGATGTGTGGTCTCCTCCATTGAATCCAGTTTCATGACCTCGAGTGTGTCCTGTCTGACTTTTTATTGATTTTATACTTACACTACCCCGAACAGCTACTGTTCCTGAAAGTGATCTCATAAAACACCCTGTATTCTGGTTTGATGATGGCTCAGTAGCGTTTCGTGTGGAAAATCATATTTTCAAAGTGCATCGGACGTTGCTTGCACGTCACTCCACTTTTTTTGCTACCTATGATTTGAAGGTGGACTCTATAAGCCCTATCATTGGCGTTAATCACGACATCGATACTGTAATCGCCATTGATCGAAGCCGGCGTGTACGGGTGAAGGATGTCGAGGTTCTCTTAGAACATTTTTACCATGACGCGTGAGCCTCTACTATCTAGTACGCCTAGATTTCCATACTTATAGTCCAAACGCTTATAGCCCTCTATTCTCGGAGGTCCAATTTTCCCGGATTGCCGCTCTCCTACGAGTGTCGAGCCCACATCAACTAGACTTCCCATCGATACACACTCTAGCACGAGAAAGATTGAATCTTATCGTTCCGTCTGGTTTTTCTCCCTTATTCTGCCCCGATGATCCAGAAGAAGCACTAGAAATAGCTACGGAATACAGACTACCTTTGGTTGAGTTTATAACGTATCGTCTGTTGGCAGAGGCTAAAACGGATTACCTTACTCTTAGATGCAAAAGGCTTTGTATTACCATTTTGTAACCTCGCCAACATCCCATTTCGATGCTGCCCCCCCTCAATCTCCTGAGGACCCCACTTTACTGCCACTTGCACCTGAAACAGACCCTGCTGGACAAGGAAACATTCGCCAACGCCCGTTATCCCCAGCGGATACAAAGCTCTGCGCTCAGCTGATGGAGCGAATTATCGATTACTTCACACCTATCTTATTTACGCCAGCGACGACACCGCACATGGCCTGCACTGACGTGTTTGCAGACACGTGGATGCCTCTTGTGATCCAACCTGCTCTCGAGGACGATGGGGTTTACAAACCCCTTGAAACACTGGAGAGGATAAAAGGTACACATTGGGCACAAGCTGGGCTGTGCTCGGCATGCGTAAAGGAGAAGGGTGAGGAATGGACAGAGGAGCAGTACAAGATCTGGAATGCGATGGATGGGTGGCTTGGTTTGGCAACGGGCGCGGTTCCTAAAATTTAGCTCTCGGTAGTGCGTTATCAAGCAAATCGATGTGAGCTTAACTATCACATTTGTGGGCGCTGTGGATGATCGATGATCATCTAGATTCGATAATCTTTCTGATACCCTCGCGTCAGAAATCCATGGACTGGTACCGTTTTACTGACATTGTTCTTTCTCCGCGCCAGGTTCTCAGCCTCGGGTACCATTTACTGCGGTTTTCAAGGTTTCATGTGGCGCAATGATGTTCATCGATGTTAAGATCACGATTAATCACTTGACTAGACAATAATCCCCTCCTAAGGTTTACGTTAAAATGGTAAGCACTCTAGATATAACCAATACGGATCTTTGATAAATACGGTATCTGTATCTGTCATGATCTTATGTTAGCCTGGTACATACCCACACATCGGCGCCGAAGTGTCTTGACGCCACGAGCACACCTTTTCCATTTAAGAGACTTGCATACTCATGCTTTATATTCTGAACCCTCATCTTCCAAAAACCCCTTGATCACTCTTCGCTGACGGGAATACGTGATTCGATGAACTGGAAGGACCCCGATTCTTCTGAACTCGACCCACCATACCGAACACTGAACGTCACTCGCAAAGCCTCGTGGGGAATTTTCGAAATCGCGTACGATGATCCCTATCAGCGCCGGCGATCCTTGTTCAACTACAAAGCGAAAGATTTCAAAATGCCTCTCCTTTCCATCAGCTCCATGCTTCGACTACTGTTTGACTTGAATAGAGTTGCATTTTTGCCCTTCACATTTCTAGTATTCGGCTCCACCTGGATAAGCGTCGCCCCTGCCTTATCCACGTACCTGTCCTTTTCAGTGATTCAAGGCTGCATCGGGGTCTGTCACTTAAAGCGTTTTTAACAAAGGCTGACACGGCCCTATTGTAGGTCCGAGATGTGAATATCGAACTGGATCAATGTAAGATATTTGTCCTAGCTTTTGCCTGGTTGGGTTGCCTGGTAACATCGAGTCTGGTTGAGCGTGGTTTGTGAGTACCAAGTGGCGGTGGAATTATTATGATGAGGGTACCATTTGATTCCATTACGAACAGAAGCGAAAACAAAGCAGTGCTGGGTGCCCACCTCAAAGCCCACTTTCTTCCTCGAGTAGCGAAAGGTACTACATCGAGTGTATTCCACCTTTCGAGCTCGCTGACGTTGGCACAGCCTGCCTGGATTTAGATATCAGATACGCAAAAGGTTAGGGGGCGCATGCGTACTCTTAACTGAAGAAATCACTGTTAACCTGGTGCCTTCAGACCCTACGCTGTACCCTGATACGTGGGGCTTCGGCAATGGTGCTCCGGCATTAAATTTCATCGAAGAGCTCTCATCAAGGGTGCGCGAAACTACGGCAGTCGCTCTTGAAATTATTGTTGTTGTACACATTGCATCCACTATGCCCAGCCTCGATTCTTTGCTTTTGAAAGGTTTTTGTATCATATTTCTCTCCGTTGTATTTTTCGTACCTTCAAATGGTGTCGGTGGAGCTGGTTAGTTATTTTATACCACTTATAATGCAGTACTAAACTTTCCTCAATTGTTGCACGAACACAGGATACACCTTCTGGACGAGTAATAAATTTTATCATCGACTTAACGGCCTTTACTGGATGATTTTCGATGCCAAGTATCGCGAAACGATTTGCAAGGATGGCCTAGCTAATCGCCTTGCCAAAGGTAGCTTTACATTTGCGCCCCCAAATGCGTCTACCTGACCTAATAGATTATAAAAATACATCCGATAGGCTAGGTACAGCAAAGAATGACACACTTACCCTAGCATTACACATTCCACTCGCTTGGTATTGGATAACTGCTCGTACCGTCGTCATTGAGCACCCCATGGTCCGGGTCATATTGAACAGTTGTAAAGCCGTACTGACCACCTTATCTATCCAGGCATTGTATGCCTTGACGCTACCCTGGACAGCATCTCCAACATCTCTTGTCACTATGGCCGTCTTCTACCAGGCAACAACTATAATAGAGAAGAGCATCAGCCGACTTGAGCAATTCCAGGATCCGTATTTAGTGCTAATGAGACACATTAGAATTTTCTACCAACGCCTGGATGGTTCTGACAAACCTGACACTGGAGCGGTAATGTACCCCACTCAAAGAAGCTCCAGAATGGGAATGAGAATATCTTTCAGGTGAGCTCATAGGTCGACCTATGTCATCCAACCACTCAAGCCTCCATATAAAGGAATGTTTCTCGTACTTATGACGGCTCGAACGGCGTCACCAAGCTGCTCGCTTTGGACGACGTCAACATCAACATTGATCCAGGACAACTGGTCGTCATTGTAGGGAGTAATGGGAGCGGAAAAACTTCTTTCCTCAAAATGCTCGTTGGTCTTGATAATCCTACGCACGGTGAAGTCGTGATTGACGATCGGCCCGTCGAGGAGTACGACATCCATAGCTTGCGGCGTTCTGTGGCGTTTTTGACCCAAAGTGAAGAGATTTACCCCGTATCGTTGCGGGAAAATATTCTTATGGGCGCTCCTGATCTGGTGGGCAAGAGCCGGCGCGATACTGGGGCATTGGTTGACGAGGCAGCCCGCCTAGGTGGCGCCTACAAACTGATCCAACGTTTTAGCTACGACAAGATCCTTCATCCGCCACCTGGCGTGGTGGGCCAAAGTATGAAAGGATTCGGTAATGGTGAGATAGGGACAGGTGCGCAGGAGGAACTGCAGCGTAATTATCCAGTCGACAAATCACCAATCATCCTTTCAGGTGGCGAGAGGCAGCGGCTTATTGCGTGAGCCGCACGGAGTTTATTCAGTGACTGGCCTGTATCTGACTCTTCAATCGTAGGTCCCGGACGTTCATGCGGCTCAAGAACGGCGGTGACATCGAGCTCCTAGTCGTTGATGAACCAACATCGGCCATCGACCCGATCGTTGAACGAGACATCCTAGACCGTTTTTGTGACATGAGAAACGGAAAGACAATGATTTGCGTCACTCATCGCTTTGGGAATATGGTCAAACGTGCAGACTTGGTTCTGTAAGTCTCAAACTCTTGACAAAGGTCGCTGCAATTTACTCTATATTGCAGGTGTATGAAAGATGGTAAAATTGTCCAGCGAGGTACCCACAAAGAGTTAATGGTTGATGAAGTAAGTGAATACCGCAAGCTGTATGCAGCCCAAGTAGACTAGCTCTACTTGCGTATGTCGAGCTCAGGCTATGGGTACGGTTCTGAGTTCGCGCGTCGCACTTCCATGTGCACGTCTTCATGTCACGACCATCGCATGTAAAGGATCGAATGCTGTCATAAAGCAGTTCTAATTAGGTCATGGGGGCGAGGGTATATATCAGTCATAGATAATCATCGTCTCCAGACTTTGATCTGGTAATCTAAGATGATGGGTATAAAGTCTAGCAATCCAAACTTCGGCCAGTAGGTTGGCGAGAAGTGGATCTGGGTATCTTCACAGCACTATGGAGCTAAGTTGAGAGATCGGTGTATGCTTAAAGGATAAATTCACTCACCTGCCAAAGTAAGAAATCACTCAAACGCTTGACGCCGCTAGTACGTATTAGGATGTCGAGGGGCGGGCTACCGCCGCGAGATGTTTGCAACTCGCTGTCTATATCGTATTCTGTGATTATCCTAATGCACGCTGTTGAGGTTGATGGTCAAAACGATTTATACAAGTACTTACGGTTTATCATTGACGATAGCTTTGCGGACGCAGGCTTGAACTGCAGTCTTGATTTCGTCGCATGAACCATACGGCATGCATACATTCAAGATTGCCCTAAAACAGGGTTTTAGGCGTTGACATTTACATCGAAGATGGTTTACCTGTTGTTATGGCGTGTTAAGCGCTCAGCTTTTTGTACAGCCTTAAGAACGTGCTCTGGTAGTAGCTGTACGTCTCCCACAACGTTCAATCGCACGCCATATTGATCTAGCAGGTCACTACGACAGATAGTTGACATTAGTGAGATCCAGGGAAGAACTAACGCAATAATCACTCATATCGACAAATTTCTATCAATTTATCCTCCGCCATGGCCATCAAAGCTTCCACCTCTTCTGGTGCGCGTTTGAAGTTTTCAATCGCGAAAGCATAGACGGAAACACATTTTATCCCAAGTCTCATACATATTTCTAGCATCTGTGAGAATAAACATCTTCAGAGATGCGCATAAGTCTGCAGGGCTATAAACCCACTCGCTCACCTTACGCAAAGCCATGAAGCCTTCCGTGTGGCCTTCCAGGATCCTTAACTGTTGACTGCGGGCATAGCGTCGATTGCCGTCCATAATGAAAGCAATATGCTTGGGTATTGGGCCAGCTGCGAGGACATGGAGTAGAAGACGTTGCGCCCTATTGACGACTTTGTTTTTCAGCCACCTCAGAGCTTGGCGAAACATTGGAGCTACGTATGCGTGGGAACACAGAACAATTTATTTTGGCGCGTGACATCACGCGCTTGGGCCGTAGCTCGTCACAACCGAAGGGCCATTCTCCGCCCATAAAAATTTCGTTGATATTGCCTTTTGTCCTTTGCCTCGTACCTTCCTCATCTATCTAGTGCACTCTCTCGACCTCATGGTGCTTCAGAAGCGAAAAGCGGATGGAGAGTTCGTTACGTGGACACCTGGTGGGCAAGCACCCACGCCAAATTTGGATCTGCCATTGGCGAAGAAACCTCGAACAGAGCCCACAAATCACACCGTTTATACATCTTCGCGGGAAGCCAAACCCTCAAATAAACCATTCCAAGCCCAATCTTCGTATACGAGAGCTATTGCCGAGCCAGCGCCTTCGGCACCACCGATGGTGACCATGCTGCCAAAGGCGATGTATACGTCTTATCCAGCATCAGATGACCCACAAGCAGGACCATCGCAACCGCATAAACCCAAAAAATCACGGAAGAAAGCCGATCCTCACGCACCTGCGCCTGAAAAACGGGGCGCAATTTTCAAGAAGTCATGTCCAAAAAATATTCTTGATCGTGTTGAGCGGGTGATGTTACAAAGGCATGTTCAATATCGACGCTAGAGTGACTGAGCGCTGATAAGATTGCAACAAGGTTTTTTATGATTGACAGGCAAAAGGCACCCGGCGAGTTAAAGGAGATATTCAATGTTCTGGGTTCGACAGGCAATGTAAGTACCTTCAACATAGCATTGAAGTCGTACCTCACGCATCTCACTGTCGGCTATGTAGGTGTACACCGTGACGATTGATCACAAACCGCGATGCAATTGTATATTTTCGTCTTCATCAGCGTCGCAGCATTATCTGATGTTTCTATAGGCCCTGATGCGCTCAAAGGAAACCATTGCAAACATATAGTTCGTATCAATTCTAAAAATATCATCGGCATAATCTGACATGGTTATACAGCTTTTCATATTCTTGAAAGGTATCTTCTTTATTATCCGGCTGGGAAATCACATTCAACATTTGTCTTAGTTCTTCAAGTGACCCAAAGATCTGGTGTTTGGTATCAGAAGTAGGTCCTCGATACTTGATACTTGACAGTTTGGGGTAAATGCATTGGTCCCTCTTTTTTAGGGCACTACTAACGAGTGAACTGGAGACCATATTCGCTGAGGCTCCGATAGCACCAAACTCGATCAGTAATCCACAAGTCCGTGAGGCTTACGCCCGAGCTACTGGAAAGGCTACTGGCACAAACACGCAGACTTCGCCGAATAACAAGCGCGTCCCTGGCCCGGACGATGACTGTCCGATATGTTATGATACTATGCACGGTAGCGATGAAAGCTTGTTGACTTTTTGTGAACAATGTGGGAATGCTGTCCACAGAGTATGTTTTCAACACTGTAAGAGCCAGCATTCACTTTAGATACCCAGTCGCTGACCGTACTGTACTATGAAACAGGGCAAACGAGCAACGCGAACACCGGGAAACCACCAACATGTGTTTTTTGTCGTGCTCCTTGGGCGAAACCGGCTGCCGATAGGTCTCTTGGGTCTACGGGCGCCGGAAGAACCAGCGAAGGCTATCTCAACCTCAACGTGACTGGTATTAGCCCGGTTCGTGATACGAGTACATGTGCGTTCTCCCTGCCACTTGCGGACTATGATTCACGCTAACCAAATACTCTTATCGAATTAGACTACCATGGGCCACGAAGGGGACAACGTCACTACGGTTACCAGGACTATCTCGACTAGGGCCCCTTCCCCATCGCCACTTTTCTTATGTGAACTGATATGTGTATATTTGATTATCACATTTTTTATGGTTTTTCCCCCCAACAACTTGCACCCCACTTATAATCACACTATTTCTTTGAGTGACAATCATTACTTGATCTATGCCCTTCTGGAATTGCTGTACTCGAGTACTCTAATATCTAGATACGTGTTCATCCAACACGTCTCAGCCACGAACTGCCAAATGTTGAACGATAGCGCTGATTCGGACTTACACGGACTATCATATCGGCCGTTCCTATGTACTGGTTACGGCACTCAACAAGAAAAGCAACTTTTCTTTAATAACCAGATATAGGCACATGTAACATGATGCAGAACATGCATAAGAAGCATTTGTAGACAGAAAACAGTTTCTTATGTTGCAAGACCAGTGTACCTACATACGTAGCGAGTAATACATAGTAAATAGATAATGACAATAAAATTAAAGGAAAGCAGTCATGAAAAACCGGTGTTCATTAATTCACCCGGAAACCTGCGGGTAACAGTAGACTTAGGTGGATGCTTGAGGGGCCTGCACTGCCTGGGCCTCCCACAGCTTTGCATACGGGCCCTCAAGATCATTGAGTAGTTCAGCATGGGTCCCCTTCTGAGCGATCTTGCCGTTCTTCATACACCTGTATGAAACTTGTAAGAAACGCCTAGCAGTCTATGAAGCTGCTGGACCTACAGAATTACATCGGCGATTGGAGCCAAAACCACGAAGCGGTGAGCAACCATGATAGTAGTCTTGGTGTTCCTCGTGTTCCTGAACTCGTTGTAGACTTGTTGTTCCGCAATGGGGTCCATATACGACGCAGGCTCGTCGACGACTAAAAGTTTAAAATCGGTAGTATAGGCTCGGTAGAACAGCCTTGTCCTGAGACACTTGACCATTAGCATGAGAGGATGGGGGAAAGTAAGGAGACTAACGCGACGACTCGCTGCTTCTGGCCAGGTGAGAGAAAACAGGCTTTGGGTTCGAGACTTTGTCTCCTCAAGTATTCGTCGACAGCACCCCCGATCGGGCCCTGTTGGAAACTCTGTGAGACCAAGAGAGGTGGATCTATGACCTGATCGCCATATTCCCTCAAGATGTCAGTGCACCCCGCTGCGGTTGCGGCCTTCTCCA